>WTSP01018905.1:4380-15957 GCA_025331215.1 Actenoides lindsayi | reverse complement strand
CATCTCCAGCCCGTTGTGTAGCCCCCAGCGACGTGGGCTTCTCCAGCCCCGTGTGCATCCCCCAGCCCCATGTGCCTCTCCAGCACCATGTGCATCCCCCAGCCCCTTGTGCATCTCCAGCCCCATGAAGGCCCCAACCCCATCACCCCTCCAACCCCCCATTTGCCCATCTCCAGCCCCACGTCCCCTCAGCTGCTCTCCCCAGTTCTGTTCGGCATCACCCTGAAGGGGAGCAGGAGCTGCTGGAAGGGGAGAGCGAGGGGAGCACCAGTGTACAGCTAAGATGCCCCCGGGAGCTGCTTTGCCCCTGCCATGGTGGATGTTGCCACTGGGAAGTGTTTCATGGGTCCAGCGACTGCTGAGAAATGGAGAGGTTGTCTTGGACAGGGTGTGACACTGTTGGGAACCCTCAACTGACAGCAAGTGGCTGGTTCACACCGATGCCAGGGCTGCTTCACACCGACCCAAATATTTGGGTTTAAATGAGATATAGTAAGGTTTTCTCTTCTGTCGCATCACAGGGGCGGAGCCAGGACGGGGTGACAGGAGGGGACCCACTTGCCACGCCGCAGCCACGACCCGAGGGGCCACACCATTTCTCTACTGGACTTTTGCTCCTTCCAACAGAACCGGTTACTTTTGCACCAGGACAGCGGCAGCCCCCCCGCCTCCCCCAGCCCGGCCCCGTGCTCCCAGCTGCACCGCGATGCTCCGGCAGCACAGCACCGTGAGCTCCAGCTCCTCTCCCTGATCCGGTCTCCTAACACTCGCTATCAGCTTTATTTTCCACGTCACTCACAGCACGGCCCAGGGCACGCACCGCTAGCGCCCGGCGGGTTTGCGGGGCAGGGTCGCGAGCGTCTCTGCGCAGGGCGCGGTGGCGGCGGGAGCCGTCGGGCAGCGAACCCTCGGCGGCCGCGCTCCCGGCTCTGCCGCCGTCCTCCCGGCGCGCTGGGGCTCCTCTCCAAACCGGAGGGGTTCGGCCCGTGGCTTCCAGCCCACAGGACTGCGGCTCAGAAGGTTTCCCGCCCGCAGCGAGAACGGGCACCTGCTGGGGGGTGCCGCTTCCGCCGAGGCGCTCGGAGGCGACGAGAGGCGGCAGCGGGGGACCTGCCGCCAGCACGCGCACGAGGGGCCGATCGCTGTGAGGAAGGTGCCAACGGCTTCTCTTCTGCCTGCCCCACGGCTCCGTGGTGCGGGAGCAGGAGGCCGCAGCAGTCTCTGCGTCCACTGGATGTGCTGGTGGGTTACAGGGCAGGTGACAGGGACACCCCCTCTGTTTGGGGGTCTTGCGTTGTTTTCTCCGGCCGAATGCAGACGGCCAGGCGCTGGAGGGTGTAAGCGGGGACAGAGAAAAGGCAAATGGGTTTCCTTCCCGCGCCGGGGCCTGGTGCCACAAGCAGGGCTGCCGAAGGACATGGCACAGCCGTTCCCACCGGGATCTCGCTGGCCGTGGGGCTAGGGCTATGTCAGCCTGCAGCAGACTGAACCACACAATCATAGGGTACCGGGTTGGAAGGGACCTTAAGGATCATCTGGTCCAACCTTTCTTGGCAAAAGCTCAGTCTCAACAAGCTGGCCCAGCTCCTGTCCAGCTGAGTCTTAAAAGCGTCCATTGTTGGGGGCTCTGTTACTTCCCTGGGGAGATTATTCCGAAGGCTGTTTGGAGGAGGTGTCCCAAAAAAGGGATGACAGCTGGGGACAGTCGCCTACCTCCGGGGACACGCTGATGTAGCCCTGCTGCTTCCTGGCCCAGTCAAAACCAGCTTCACAAATATGACTTAAAATGACCAGGCCACGGGGCCACTCTCCTCTCAGCCCCTTCCCGAGCATCTTTCCAGGCGTGACTTAATTGCCACATGAACAAAGATGCTGAGGTGGCACCAACCATCTGCCCTGCTCCCCAGTCCCCAGTCTGGGGCTGACCTGACTGGGGGTCCCTGCCCAACCCCAGCCCACGCAAGGACTGTGAGATCACCCACCCTGCTCCTCACCTGCTTGAGAGACCCCGGTGTCCAGACCAGCCTGTACACCATGTAGAAGGGGATGCAGATGAAGGACGATGCTCCTATCAGGTACCCCACCGAGATGCTCCACTCGGGGTACTGGTAGTCAAAGAGCGTCAGGGGTGGCTGGTCCAGGAGGGAGCTGATAACTATGAACTGTAAGGAACGAAGTGGAAATCGTTAGGGAAGGATGCCCATGGGGCCAGACTGTGGCAGGACACGTCCCGCGGCCTGTCACCAGCAGCACAGGGCTGTAGAACCTGCAAAACCCCCTCCAACACAACATGGGTGGCTAGAAAAGCTCTTCTGGGATGGCTGGGCAACCCCAGCAGAACAGCCCCGTTGGCTCCTCGTGGAGAGCAGGTGATCTGTGACATCTCCCCAGCACTGATGTGGCTCCTGTAGCTAAACCCCGTCCCTGTCCCACTGCCACCGCCGCTTCCCTAAGGGAAGGAGCAGCGGGGACGTTGCTGTGATGTTTCCCAGCCCGCTGCCCCTCGCCAGGCCCGGGCTGGGGGGTCTTTGTCGGACAAACCCCACCCAGACTCTGGCCCACGAAGGCTGCTCAGCCCTGTGCCGAGAGGGAATCGTTCGCTGCCTGCTTTGATTGTGACACCTCTCTTAATAACCTGGGCAAAGCGCTCAGAGCCGTAATTAATCCTCACAAGCCTCTGCTCCTGCAGATCCGCTGTGCTCAGACCTCTGCAGACGGCAGCCTTTGAAGTGCGGGGGGAGCTGGTGTTTCAAAGGGGACGGGGACGGATCCGGCCCGGCGCACAACCGACCGTGTCAGTGTGAGCACGGGACACTGGGCTGGGAGGATGAAACGAGGCTGCGCTTGCATCCGCGTGAGCAACCAGCTTTGCCCTGGAGCTGCAGAAGAGGCTGGAACACGTACTTCCAGCTCCCTTCCTTGGCGAAAGCCACCGTGCCAGGGGCTGTGGGCAGCTGGTCACTGAGCTGGAGGGGACAGCTGGCACAAGGTCCTACAGCCCTGGTCAGGACCCTGGTCCCCCCTCCTGGCAGCTTCTGAACCTCATGCAAGTGAGAGGGGAGCAATGAGCAGCACGCGTGCCCCGGGAGCTGGGCAGCAGCAGCGAGGGAAGAGGTGGGTTGGCAACCCAGTGGTTAATTCAGGCTGTAGGTACTCACGGCTAACAAGGCAGGGCTGACGGCAACCCAGCACACCTTCCAGAACATGCCTGGGGTGAAGCCCAGCATGGCTTTCACGTCATGGGAGAACCGCTGTATCCCTGCCAGAGGAGAGAGCTGTCACGGACTCGGAGACTCACGGAGGACGTGGGTACAGGGACGTGGCCATGACACCCTCCGTGCCCCATCTCAGCTCTGCCAGGAGTCACCCACATGCTTCTTCTCCCACCCCCCCCAGCAGTTACACCACAGTGGAGATGCCTCCAGGACGTTCTTCATGACAGAGGCAGCTTCTTACCGTAAAACCAGGAGACCGCAATTGTCTCCAGCAGCACCACTGCCAGGATCGAGCAGCCAGCACCGAACTCCTCCAGCAGCTTCACCACGTAGGCTCCTCCCTGGAAGAGCACAAGGGATGGAAGGGCGGCCGCAGACCCCGCGGGGATGGGCAGCAGTTCTTGGCACAGTCCCGCGCCAGGGGCCGTGGGAGGTAGGAGTGGGTGCGCGGTGGGGACGGGAGCGGAGCGGTGCCCAGTGGTACTCACGTAGGTAAGGGTGCTCAGGGAGCCCAGGAAACAGACCGTGATGAGGCCGAGGACGAAGAGCTCCCGTCGCCCGGCCAGGACCTGGGGGTACTCGTCCATCACGGCCGTGATCACGGCCTCCAAGCCCCCAAACTGCAAAGGAAACGCTGGTGTGGGGCGGGGGAATGAGATGAGGGGACGGTCACGTTCTTGGAGAAAACCTGCTCCCCACAAGCCCCCTCTGCCCACAAGCAGAGTAGGGACACCCTGTCCTGTCCCCTCCCTCCAGAGTGACCATCTTCCCCGACGGGCTTTGGGCGAGGCCAGCTCAGCCCCTCTGGAGATGACAGCGTGCTGTTCCCTCCGTACACGTGCTCAGAGTGCTGGGCAGGCAGTCCTCCTTCCGAGACCAGAGCTCCCCTTGTCACCCTGCCATTCCCAGTGAGACACGGCCATTCCCAGTGAGACACGGCCATTCCCAGCCTGCACTGGGATGCACTCAGTGGAGCTCCCTACCGTGCTGTCCAGCCCCAGCGTTATCATCATCAGGAAGAACACGATGGCGAAGAAGGTGGAACCCATCATGTTGGCGATTGCTTCGGGGTAGGTGATAAAAAGGAGGCTCGGCCCTAGGAGGGGACATGGGTTTGGTTTGCTGTTCCCTGGCTGCTCTGGCACAGCCCTGGGTGCCAGTGGTGGTGGGATGCACGTGGGGAAGGTGTCCCAAAGCCAGAGCAGCTGTGCCTGGCCCCGACTGAGCTACAGGAGCTGGACACCTCACTGCTCTTTGCTCCCGGGGACAAGCCCCCGAACCCCAGCAGACCCCAGGGCCGGCCATCACCCCAGCCCTCCTCTGCAATGAGGGGCACACAGAGCCCCAGGGCAACTGGGCACCACAGGGCTGGGCACACAGAGACCGGGGGCAACTGGGCACCACAGGGCCAGTCACACCAGAAGGAGATGAACCTTTATCTCTGGCGACATCCTCCACCTCCACGTCCCTCATCTCGGCCATGTAGCCCAGCACGGTGAAGATGACGAAGCCCGAGAGGAAGCTGGTGAGGCAGTTCACTGTGCTGGTGACGAGCGCGTCCCTGGAAAGCAGAAAGCAGGGAGATGTGTCCTGCAGCAGAATCACACAGTCACAGGCTGGTTTGGGTTGAAGGGACCTCCCCTGCAATGGTGCCAGTGATGGGGCAGCCACCACCTCTCGGGGCAGCCTGGGACAGGCTCTCACCACCATCAGGAGCAACAATTTCTTCCTTAGATCTACAAGCCCTGATCCAGCTCAGCCCTCACCCCAGTTCAGCTGCCCTGGTTGCCTGCACCATGCTGGTTCCCATCCTGGCCCCACACACCAGAACCACCAGTAAAATGGGACAGGATGCTCCGCCCGTGGCTGCAGGAGCTCACCGGTAGCAGTTGTTGTGGAAATGGTTGTAACTGGCCAGAGCAAGGAGGACACCGAATCCAGGGCCCAGGGAGAAGAAGATCTGCGCGGCAGCATCGACCCAAACCTGGCAGGAGAAGCAACAGGTGAGCTGGAGAGTGGGCAGGGGGCCCCCAGGGCTGGGACAGGGCTGGGAGGTGCACCATGGTGTGTCCCCCCATGGCGTGCCCCCTCTACCCCTGGCACAGGGATGGGGTCCTTGTTGGCACATGCTGCCCAACCTCCTCTCCTGCCTGCCCCGTCCCCCCTGCAGTGTCCCAGGAGCTGTGGGGTGGAAGGAGCTCGTTTCTACCCCACGGTCCTGCAGCAGCAGAATTCAGCAACACCATCTGTGCTCCCTTGTGCCCAGAGTAGGGATGAAGTCGAGGGGAGCCCCGAGACCACCATGCCCTGTCCTGCCCAGGCAGGTTTGGCACTGGCAGCACAGCCCTGATTACCTTTAATGAGAATTCTCAAGCTCTGCCCGGTAATTACCCAGGGGAAGCCTATTGTCGGGCCAGGGCGAGAACGCGGCACAAACAAAACGCGGCGGCAATGAGATGGGTGATTCAATTAGAGATTTACATTTCCAAGAGCCAGTCCAGGCCATCTCATTTCTGCAGGAACAAGGGCCCCTGCCACGGACCCGCAGGGTGCTGCCACCCCCGGGGCAGGGGGCAGCTGGAGCTGGGGTGGCACGTCCCACCGCGCACTCACCGCCGTGCTCAGGAGCTTGCCCCAGTCTGGGCGCAGGTAAAAGAGGACCCCTCTCCAGGCGCCGGGCAGGGTGGCCCCACGGACCAGCAGGATGAGGAGGACGATGTAGGGCAGGGTGGCCGTCACCCAAACCACCTGGAGAGAGGCAGCTGTCAGCCCGTGGCACCCTCAGAGATGCTCCACTGAGCACCCAAACCACCCGTGTCGGGCACAACCGTCTCGTTCCCAGCTGCCCAGGGTGGCCAAGGGGTGTAGGCGGGAGACAAATCCCTTGTTTAAACAAGAGCCCACCGGGGCTTGTTCCCTCCTGCCTGGCCCTGGCCACGGAGGGGTTGCTGCGTGCCAGGCTGAGATGTCCTGTGTGCTGGGCTGAGAGGTCCCACATACCCAGGGCTCTGGCAGGTCCGTGCCCAGGCAGGGCTGGTGCTGGAATCCTCTTTCTTACCTTCCCGGAGGTTTTCACCCCTTTCCATAGGCTGAAGTAGACGATGGTGAAGATGAGGAAGAGGCAGAGGAGCAGCTGCCAGTGGATTCCTCCCACGTTGTACAGACCCCCTGACTTCTGGATCTCCAGGACCTTCCTCCTGAGGACGGGGATGTGGGGAGGGTGTCTCAGGCCAGCACAGTGCTGCTGGCTCTGCCTTTGCAGGCACCCGGGGAGGAGGCTCAGCCCTGGGCAGGCAGTTCCGAACTCAACTCTCCCCTGGAGCACAGGGCACAGTGGCCATGAGCTCCCCGAGAGCATCCCCGTGTGACAGCCTGCTCTTAGTCCCCCCAGTCCTGCTCCCCACACAGCAGACCCGAGTGCCTCCACGGGGACGTGCCCCAGCTTAAACACGTCCTCCATGTACGCTCACTTACGTATAAAACTCTTCAGCAGGGGACCTGGAGAAGTTGGTCCAGGTCACGTTGTTCCTCCCGAAGTAGTTGGTGCAGTTGGGTGTGTTCCAGGGGTTGTCACAGCTCGCCCAGGGCAGGGTGCCCGAGAAGGACGAGTAGAAGTAGTAGAGAGCCCAGGCGATGATGGTGTTGTAGTAGAAGGAGACGTACAGGCCAATGATGCAGATGGCAAAGCCGATGCCTGGGGAAAGAGGGGGTTGGACCCCCCCACTCGTGCCGGTCCATCCCTCACGCTGTCCCCCTCTGGGATGTGGCTGTGGGGACCGGCACTGTCCCACTCAACAACCCCGTGTGGCCCTGAGCGCGTGGTGGTGGCCTGGGGCTGGAGGTCTCTTACCTTTAAAGATGGGGCAGATGCGCTTCCAGATGGGGATGGCACCCGTCCTGTGGAACTGCCCCAGTGCCAGCTCCATGTAGAAGAGGGGAACCCCTCCGAAAACGGCCATCAGCGTGTATGGGATGAGGAAGGCTCCTGCGGGGTGAGGAGCAGAGCTGTCGTGAGCACCATGGCCGCAGCTGCCTCTCCCAGCACGGCAGGGGTGGGTCACGGAGCAGCACGTTTGGGTTTGGATGGGTGCTTGTGAAGCTGCTTTGCAAATTGTCTGTTCAGAGGTTCTCGTGGGTGTGAGGACCCTGCTGGGTCCATCCCCAGCGGTGTCCCAGCCTTTGCTGGGGTGCGATGGTACAAAGAGCAACAGAAAGCATCATGCTGCAGGGGCTGGGACACAAGCACCTCTCAGCTCTTGAAGAGTTTTAGAGGAAATCCCACTGAATCCACCCAGTCACCTCAAGCCAGGAGTAATTAACGCTGTAATCTGCATTATTCATAACGATGTCATCTGTACCGGGGCTACGCTTGTACCCCATGGAGCTTTTGGAACTGGAGCTGCTCTCTGTGCTCGTCAGAACAGCCCTGCTGGGATTAGTTAATTTAACCCCCACAGCTCCTCTCTCCGGGAGCCCTCCACACACTCCACTCTCAGCCCCTCAGGGGTAGAAACATCTTCTAGGGTAAAAGCCATCTCCAGCTGATGGGTGAGCCCACCACCGGCTTCATCAGCGCTCCCGCTCCGCGGGGACCACGGACGTCTGTCCCAGGAGCTGCTGTTTGAACTCCTCACCCTCCTGCATGTGTGTGGCGGGGTGGGGAAAGCATCTGCCTGAACCACATCGATGAAGAGGGGCTGAAGTTTGCTCCCGGTCCCACAGGAGTAAATCACAAATAACTGAGCTTCAGCGTGGGCACCTGGGATCCCCGTTTTAGCCTTGAGTATGGTACTAATTATCTCCTTCTCGTTTTCCCGAGCAGTGGAGGACGTTGCCTGCACGCCGGCTTTGGCAATTAGATCCACTGTGCTTCTGCAAACAGCACAAAATCTTCACTCCTCGCTTTTAATTCCCATGCAAGGGGGCTTTCCCCCCCTGCCCCATTTAAAGCAATTTCTTTAGATGTCACTTACTCAAGGTTTTTTTCCTTGACAGAGCTTTTGTATCTCTAACTTTCTGTTGATGGCTCACAGGGTTGAAAGCCCGGAGCCCTGTGCGGAGCGGGGCTGGATGTCCCGGGGAGCTGGGGCTGCTCTGCAGGGTCCAGCACCACTGGCTGCCCACCCGGGATCCGTGGCTGGCATCTGGGATGCTGGCAAGGGTTATTCTAAAGCACCAGCCCTCAGGAAGGGTTGCTTCCACAGAGTCACAAGAGCATAAAGAGTACGAACCTCCCACCCCAAATTTGCAGATTCTTGACCCTTTTATGCAGTTTGGACCCTGTGAGTTTTCTCTGGGTGGTCCTAGAGCTGCTCAGGCTCCTCTAACCACACGAACGACACCAGGGGAAGGGTGAATGGAGAGGATTTTGGATGAAGAAAGACAAAACAGAGAAGGGACACGTCAGGAGAAGCTGGGACGGTCTCTAAACCGCCCTGTCCTAAGAGGAGCAGCTACAGACAAAGAAAGACAAGAAACAGCGAGATTTTCAGCACTGGAAAGATGAAACCCAGATCTCTTTTCTCCAAAAGAAGACTGAAACAACCCCAGCGCCGTCCTTACCCCCTCCGTTTTGGTAGCAGATGTAAGGGAACCGCCAGACGTTGCCCAGATCCACAGCAAATCCGACGACCGAGAGGAGGAAATCCATTTTTTTGCTCCACTTGTCCCTCGGGTGGGTTTGGGGCCCCAGGGGCGCGGGGCTGACCGTGGGACCCGGGCAGGGGGCCGTGCCCGGCCGGGGAGGGCTGGCGGCGGGCACCGGGCAGGGCTGCTCTGCCATCCTGCCGCCCTGGCAAATCCTGCAGGATTCAGGCTGAGTAACTTGGGGATGGGAAGGATTTTTCTGTTGCTGATGACAGAACCGAGGAGGGGAGGGTCAGGCTGACTGCGCTTCCCCACCTCCCGCTGGAAACCCACAGCACGGAGAGCAGCCGGCACAGAAACCCATCCTCTGATCAAAGGCAGGAGGGGGGAGAGGAGTTCTCCGAGCGCAGGGACCAGCCTCACCGCACAGGTTTCTGTCCCCTCCGCTCCTTGGGTCTGCAGACCCTGGGGTTGGGGTGAGGTTGCTGAAACGGAACCGTATTTGTACACAGAGGTGATGCTCCTTCCGCCCAAGAAAGAGTTACTTCATTCTCCTTGGTGTATTTTGCAATTACTGCTCTGCAAATGATGACCCCAGACCCACCAAAGGCACTTTGCTGCTCTCTGAGTGAGGTCCCCAGGCCCACCAAAGGCAGACCACGGCTCATTCTTGCAGGTGAAGCTCTGAACTTGACTGGTGCTCACTGTGAGCCCACGGCACCCTCGTGGGCTGGGGACACCTTTGCATGCTGGAAGGAGCCAGCACCACGCTCACAGAGCTGCCCGGTTTGAGCCATCCCGCATCACCCCGTCTGTCCCCATGGACTCGCTGGGTCTTGCCGTAGCACCTGGGTGTGAGTTGTTGCAAATAAGCCACTTGAAATAACTTCTGCATCTGGGCTGCGGCCAGGGAGGGGATGGCAGGGAACCAAAACCCATTGCTCTCCAGCTTGGCACTTTAGCAGCAAATTTTCTTGCAAATGAAATGTGTCCGTGCAGGTTTATAGCATGGGGAAGGTCCCTGCAGCTCACCCCGGGCACAACACGGGGACCGGTGATGAGCAAGCTCTTGCCCTGGGGCCACCCAGAGCTTCCTGGGCCCCAGGGTGCTCCAGCACCGGCTTTTCCAGGCACCCTCATCTGTAATTAAAAGAAACTCCAGAGGAGATCAAACCGGGAGCTGCGGTTCTTGAGGCCACGGTGAGCGGGTTGCTGTGACGACGTGCCGCAGCCGCCCGGGAAGCCTCTGGACACTGTTAATCCTCCAGACACACGCAGGGAGACCTGCTGGAAACGTCCACGTAAAAACAACTTGGGGTTTTGTTGGAGCGTCTGGTGCTGGCTGTCGGACCAGAGCAGCTCCAGGGGCTGATGCTGGTGGTCCCTGGGTGGTCCCAGTTGTGGTGAGGCCGGCAGGACGGGCTGTGCCTCGGCGGCTTTGGTCCAGCTGTGGTGGCACAGCCACCCCGGAGCAGGGATGCGGCTCTGCCCCGTGGGGGACATCGCCCCACCAGCTCCTCGCCCGCACAGCACGACCACCAGACCCCTGGGGATGGGATTTTTTTGGTCTACCTGTCCTTGCCCTCCCGCATCTGGCTGTGTCCCCAACACCTCACCGTGTGTCCTGAGGCATTCCCTGACCCGGGGCGGGGACCCCAGCAGTGGGTGGCCAAACTGGGGTGCCCAGCCCCAAGCGGTGGGCAGCGATGGGGCGGTGGGTGGTGGATCTGCTCCTGCTACACCCCTGCAGCCGGTCCCCACGTGGGGCGGGCTGTGCCCAGCACAGCTTCTGCCCCTCTGCTTGGGGAAGGTGAAACCATTGTTCCTTTTAACACCTCTCGTTCGAAAAGGCAACGATTTTCTGGGGGTGGCTTTACGAGGAGCGACGGGCGGTAGGAGCTCCCTGCACGTGCTTTTCTCCCAGCGAAGGGGTTTAGGAGGGGGGGGCCGGGATGATCCCACGGGCTGGTGGGGGGCGAGTGGAGGTTGGGGGGGGTCCCGCCCGTGTGCACGTGGCCCGGCACAGAGGGGAGGGCCAATTAATCTGCAGGTTTAGGCAGGATTTGTGTCACTCCCGGGGCCGTGCAAAGCCACGAGTTCCAGTTGGGGTGCTCGTGGCGCAGGTGTGGGTGCAGCTGAGGGTGCAGGGGCTGCAGCCACCCAGGCTTTGCTGCCGTCCAGCGCTTAGGGATGAAGGTGAGAAATCCCCTTTGCCGGCACGGTATCTGAGGAGCCTGCTGGGGGGAGCAAGGTTTAATCCCCCCAGCTGAGGACCATCTTAAGGGTATAAATGACAGAATGGAGACAGCTGGTGCCATAGCAACAGTAAAAAACCCAATAATTCTTTCTCTGTGGCTGACCCTTCCTCTCTCTGGGTGCTTTCCATGGCTTGGGGTGCCCAGGGTGGAGACCCCTCTGCGCCCCAGTCCTGCTCCCTGCTCGGGACACCTCAGCAGATGGTTTTGGGATCAGTCCCAGCCCTGACAGGAGAAGCTGCCAGTGCTGGGGAGTATCATGGGTGGACTGAGGTGGTCTGCAGGGAGCAGGTCCCCCCAGCATCCCCTGGTGTGGGGTGCTGGGCTGAGAGCCCTTCCTGGGTATGAAGCAGCAGCTGTTCAAACACCAGGATCTTTTTAAAACTGAGCTGCTTTCTCTCCTGAAGAGCCTCTTGTTTTCTCCATTGATCTTTTAAATTATTCAGGGAGGGGATCCTGCCCCTCTGCTCCCAGGGCTCTGGGGAGAGAGACCCCCCTGCAGTGCTGGGGCCAGCTCGGGA
>WTSP01018904.1:0-18780 GCA_025331215.1 Actenoides lindsayi | reverse complement strand
GTCCCGCCCCCCTGGTGCCCTGGCGCTGGGCCCCGCTGTGACCCACTTTCCCTCCGCCGGCCCCTAGCACAGACCTGGCGGTGGCAGGCCCGCCGAGTGGCCGCTCCGCTCCGCACCGGGGTCCGGCCGCCGCCGCGAGCCCGGTTCATTCACCCGCCCCGCGCCACGCCGCCAATCCGCGCCCGCCTCCCGCCGCCGGGGCCAATCGGCGCCGAGGGGCGCGGCCGCACCGCCTCCCGGAGAAGGGACACGTGGCACAAGTGACGTCGTAGGTGGGTGCAGCGGGCGCGGCCCCGCCCCTGGGCGGAGCCCAGGCGCGCGTCACACCGAGGGGAATCCCCAGTGACGTACGGGGGGAACCCCGGCGCGCGCTGCGCCGCCGCGCGGGGTCCCGGTGCGCTTTCCCCGCCTCCCGCGCCCCGTGGCGCGGCCGCTGCCCCAGCGGCGGGACGGGAGAGGCGCGACGCTCCCCGCCGGGCGGCATCCGCGGGTCTCCGGCGGGCCGCGGAGGCGCGGCGGGGCGCGGAGGCGGGACGGGGAGGAGAGAGAGGGAGGCCCCGCGCAGGGGGGACCGTTAAGCGCCAGATGTTTGGCAGCGGCCGGGGTAGGAAGTCGCTGCCGGGGCCTTGAATCCCGACCGAGCCGCGCCGGAGCAGGCAGGGTCCCGGACATGGCCCGCACCGTTCCCCCGACAATGCCGCCGCCGCCCCCGGGGCCACCGGCCCGCGGGTCCCTCAGCCTCCACCGCGCCTACCTGCGGAGCCTGCTGGGCCTGCTGCGCCTGGGGCAGCTGGCGCTGGGCGCTGCCTTCTGGGTGACGGTGGCGGCTCACAAGTACGAGGGAGCGGCCCACTTCGCCCTCTTCGCTGCCGTCCTGGTCTGGCTCCTCACCCTGGCCCTCTTTGGGCTGAGCCTCCTGGGGCGTTGGGCGCTGGTGCCCTGGCTGGGCTCCCGATGGCTCCTCACCAACCTGGTACATGACCTGGCACTGGGCGTGGGGCTCTACGCAGCTGCCACCGGCATCATGGGCTACAAGGCTGAGCGGAAAAGCTATTGCAACCTGCCAGGCTACAGCCAGCACTGCCTCTATGGTGCCTACCTGAGTGCCTCCATCTGCGGGGGCATCACTACTTGCCTGTACCTCTTCTCTGGGCTCTACTGCCTGTCACGGCGCTGCCGGGACCAGCGCGACATCATCTGAGATCCTGCGGTGCACGGCTCCCCTTCTCCTTGCTTGCCGCCGGAGCACAGCCCTGCTTCGGAACAAAGTGACGCTGCTACCCCATCCCCTCCCGGCTGACTGCACCGTGCTTCCTCTGGAGACTCCTGCGCAGACAGATGGACAGACAGAGGCCTTCCCCAAGCATGGCCTCCCCTGCATCCTGCCGAGACAGCGTGGGCACGCAGCCACTGTACAGGCCCCTCTCCCGCCCCCGGACAGATGTAGGCTATTGCAAGTGGAAGGACCCAAACAGAGAGACCCTAAGAGGGACCACAATTTCTGGGAGCCCCCCAGGGTTCCTGCCCAACTTCTCTGCCCCCAGCCTTGTGGATGCTGCATGCTCAGGTGGGTGCCAACCTCTCCCCGGGGAGGAGGGGAACTGGTCTGAGGGAGCAGAGCAGGGGGCAGTGATGCGTAGTGGGGTTGGGTGGACAAAATTCCCCCCCGATCTGCTGGCAGCCCTGTCCTGCCGTTCCCAACTACACAGAGCCTCTGTAATTCCCTAAGGGAGGCTCTAATCTCGACTTCCCCAGCGCAGGCCCCTCCTTCTGTCTGGCCTGAACGCATCCCCTGTCTTGCTAGAGCCCTGGAGGGCTCAGCCCCTCCCTGCCTTACGCTCCGGGGGTGTGGAGACACTTAGGTCCTGCATGGCCTGACCCGGTGTCACCCTGGCCCCCAGGACATGCTGTCCTATTTGGGGGTTGGTCTCATGCAGGGCAGCAAGGCCTTCATTGCTGCGGGGCAAGGGGAAGGGTGAGCAGGGCCACAGCCTGGTCCTGTGATGCTGGGCAGTGGGTAAATTCCTCCAGCCTTGGAGTTCATACTGCCCGGGGATGGGGCCCCTTGGGTTGAACGGGGTAGGGCACCAGGTCCTTCTTTCCCCCTGCCCTCCTGCATCAAGGTTTGTGGCTCTGAGCCACCTGGAGCCACTGAGCCTGCCCTGTGTCCCAGCTGCTCCCACAGGGACAGGCACAGGGTCTCCGGCGGCACTGCAGACTGGCCAGCATCCTTGCTTGGCTGTGCCCTGCCTGGCTGTGTGGCACGTTGTTTATCATCCCAGAAAACTCTCATCTTGGGACTCTCTGGCTCCATCTCGGGGTCCTGTGCTGCCAGAGACCGCGGTGAAGCAGAGGGGAAGGATGAGGACAGTAGCATGGCGGTGCTGGTCTGCCGCTAGCACTGTGACCACAGGGGAGCTGGGGCCAGGCGTTGAAAGGATACAGCTCGTCTTGGGGAAGGAGAAGAGGACGCCAGCAGCCCAGCCCAACCTCCACATCCTGCTGGGTGCGAAGCCCTGGGGAGGCCATGTAGGACTAACAGGATCAACGGGCTGCAAGAGACTGGGAATTTTCGGAGGAGCACCACACCGGGGCTGCCCTGCCACAAACCCTCCTTGCCCTGCCTTCAGGCAGGCTCTCTCCATCACTCATGGTATAAGGGAGGGTCTGCCCCACTCTCTGCATGGACTCAGATTGGTGGGATGGGTGTCCCCAGCAGCTGGCCACAGGTTCTGGCTGTTGCCTGGGGTTCTCTGGTGTCTTTATTTGGAAGGAAAGCAGCAGCTGTAATCCCTCTGAGGCTTGGAGGGGTTTGGGGTTGGCACTAGGGCTTGGTACTAGGTCACCACTTCCATCATGAGTTGCTGTCCCAGCCAATCCCCCCCTTGTGCTCAGGGGTCCTGCCAGCCGCCATGTCATCTATGCCTTCTGTGGGCAGGACATGTTGTCCCTACCCTGTGTCAGGGCTGGTCCCTGACACCACCTGCCTCCACCTGCTCCAGTGCAGCCCCTGGCCCAGGCTGCCCAAGATGCCCAGTGGGACTTCTACCACCATAAGTGCCTTTCCCTGGCTTTCTGTAGCTCTGCCTCTCATACTGGCTCTGTCCCTTCCAGCCCCCTCTACGGTGCCTATGGATTCACCTTCCAAATAAAGCAACATTGGCGCTCACTGAGTGTCTAGAGTTTTCTGCCAGGGCTGGGACCTGCTGGGGATGGGGTCTGAGCTGAGATCGCACCCAGATGAGTAGCCTTGTGCCCTGAAGCCGCCCTGCCTGGAGCTGTGGTCACCACATCCTGGTATGCTCTGGGGTCACAGGCAGGCTCCCTGGTGCTGAGCTATCACTTCTGGTGGAGAGGCTTAAACCTTTGCCCTTGGGGACAGGGACTGTCTCTGGCCCCACTGCCCCCTTCAGAGACAGGCCACAGTCTGGTGCTCATGTGGGTGCTGGGTGCAGGCACCTCCTGATGCCCAGCAGTGTAGAGTCCAAGTCTGCAGGGTTGTGTGGCCACAGGGACACACTGGGGCCAAGATGGAGTTGCATTCCTAAGAACTTCATCACTCGAGGCTGAAAGGGCTCTCTGTCCCGTGGCTGGGGCACTGTAGGGCATTTGTGCCCACGCTGCTGGGCCCCCAGAGAGCCGGGAGCAGGCTGGGGACAGCCAACATCTCCTGGGACTGGTTCCAGCCCTGGACTACACTCTCAAGACAGGGATCAACCTTGGACTTCTACCTGCATCTGAGGGATCACCAGACACCATGCCCTCTGCTTGGGGGACATGTGCCCTGCTGGCTGGAGGCTGTGGGCAGCTGGCAACAGCGCTTAGCCCCATGCTGCTCTGATAGCCTGAGAGCCAGCACATGGTTAACAAGGTTGCATGAATATCATGGGATGGCATCCCTCCTTTTGTCATCGGAGGTAGGCCAGGGTCCCCAGAGCATCCCCAGGAGCCAGCGGGCCTCCCATACTGCAAGGACCCATGGGGACAGCCTGTGGGACCCAGGGCTGCGGGAGCAGGGCTGCAGGCTGCCATGCGGGGCAGTGCCGGCACAGCCAGGGCTGGGCTGGGCTGGGGGCACGGAGGGGCAGTGGATGAACTGCTAACCATGCTCACCGGCCGGGGGGAGCCCCGCACTCCCTCGCAGGGACACCCCTGTGCAGGGATGGTCTCTGGTCTCTCCCGGTGGAGAGATGCCCCGGCAATGGAGCCCACGGGGGTAAACCCGCAGTGCCCCAGTACATCTGCGGGCGGGACATGCTGAGACCCAGACCCGGATTAGATTAGACCCGGATCGGGACCGAGCAGGAACCCAGGTCAACCCCGGCCGAGGGCCGAGACCCGTACCTAGGCTGGACCCTCCGGGCCCGAGTCCCTCCCGCAAATCAGCTTCTAGCCCCACGCCGAGACCGGGCGCAGGACCCGGCCCGGCCACGCCGCCGGTGGGGGCCCAGGTGGGGCGGGGCCGAACCGCCCCCGGTCCCGGGGCCTCGGCCTCCTCCGCCCCCTTCCCCGCGCAGGGGCGCGGCTTCTGCCTGCGCTGCCGAGCCCGGCTCTTCTGATTGGCTCCGTGAGGGCGCCGCGGGTGACGTCACGGCGTGCGGCGTAGAGCCGAGCTCTGCGCGGCGGGTCCGGCACTGCCCGGCCCGGCCCCGCTTCCCCGGCCCGGCATGCAGGCGGTGGAGCGGGACGGGGCAGCGGGCGGCCCTGAAGGGGCCGGTGAGGCTCCGCCGGAGTCGTTGCCGCCCAAGGCCGCCGCGGCTTTCGACCTGCTGGAGCTGGTGCGGAGCTACCGGCGGCTGGAGCTCTACCTGGAGCCGCTGCGGGACGCTGCTGAGGGCGTTCGCTCCCTCCTCCGGTAGGTGCGGGCCGGGCTAGGACCGAGACGGTGCCCGGCGCCTGACGCCCTCATCCTCCCTCCTCTCCGCAGGTGGCAGCGGCCCGTGTGCTCCCTCCTCGTCTGCCTCGGCCTCAACTTCCTCCTGCTCACCCTCGGCCAAGGTGCGTGAGGGGCGGGGGGCTGGGCCGGTCCCCTCCTCAGGCTCCTCCCCTCCTCGGGCCCCCCAGCCTGACGCTGTGCTGCTTCTTCCAGCCGCCTGGTACTCGGTGCTCGCTCTGCTGGTGCTGGTGCCGGCCCTGCTGGGCTACCTGCAGGAGACGTGCCGGGTCCGGCCCTCGGAGCCGGAGCTGGTGCGCAGGAGGTACCACAGCGTTCGCCGGGAAGACCTTCGCAGGGTGCAGCTCTCGCGGCAGGAGGCAATCGCCCAGGTCAAGAGCTTGTGAGTCTCTGGAGCCCTCCTGGCTGTGGGATTCTTGGGGCTCTGCGGCCGGAAAGGCTTTTCCATGGCTGCAGAGGGCTCGGGCTCATGCTAATCTGGCCGCTGGAAAGTGTATGAGCGTAGGGGAGCCGTGGCATGTGTTTGTGGAGCCTGTTCCTGACTGACGTCTGATTTGCAGCCTGATCCAGCTGGAGGGGTTCCTGAGTGGAATGTGCTGCAGCTGCGAGACAGTGTACCGTGTGCTGTACTGGGAGAACCCCACAGTCTCTTCCCAGTGAGTAGTGCTAAGCTGGATATCCTGTGGTGGGATCAGGGGGAAGAGGGGTCCAGCCAGGCCTGTGGAGCCCTGTTTGATGTGTTTGGTACTTAGAGAGAGCAGATAGGGGACCAGATGAAGGACTGGGGCTTGTGCTGTGGTTTGGGTTGCTCTATCTTGACTGCAGTGTCCTGCTGCTCCTCCCCAGGTTTTATGGGGTGCTGCTGGGCTCTGTCTGCATCCTTTACCTGCTGCCCCTCTGCTGGGTCCTGGCCATTCTCAACAGCACCCTCTTCCTGGGCAACGCTCAGTTCTACCAAGGTAAGAGACCTACCTGGAAGTGGCCTGTGGGGGATGGGTTGGGGAAAGGCACTGTGAAGCCAGTGATCCTGCCATGGACCTCTGCCCAGCACTGTCATGTGTGTCCGGTGTCCTGTGTCAGGCTCTGCCATGGGACCTGAGCGCTCCCAAGGGCAATAGTGGGATGGTGCTCAGCAGTCTGGGTTGGGTGGCGGAGTCCTTGGGCTCAGCTATGAGAGGCGAGAGTCTTTCCTGATGTGTGTCCCGGCCTGGATGCTATTTCCTGTTCTCTGCATTGTGGCAAACTAGGGCCTGGCAATGCAGCCTGTGTGTGAGCATCACCACCCCTCTCAGTCCTTGACCCTACTCTGCTGGACTTAAGATATTCTTGGTGCCTGTGACAAAGTGTGACACAGGCTTGAAAGCATGCTGTTGGAGGGAAGAGAAGAGCTGAAGCTGTACCCTGTTTTGTGGTGTGTGCATGAGACCTGTGTGGCTGAGCTGTGACTAAGGCTGCTGCTGTTCTCTGTCCTGAGCTGAGGCAGGTGGTGGGTCAGTTCCTTGCTGACCTAACTTTGATGTTTGAGCAGAGGAGGCCTTAGAGTACCTGATGGGTGAAGTCTGTGTGTGCCAGTGTTCAACCTTGAGACCTCAAGATGGACTTTTGTAGCTGGCTTTGCTGTGGTGGGTCTGAGAGAAGGGAAGTAAGTACTACACTGCTCCAGCCACGTTCCCCTCTTACCAGTGATAATGGAGCTGAAGGCCTCGATCGAGCAGTGTGTGGGCACCAAACCCCTTGAGAGCACTCCGGAGCCTGCCGAACCCCTACCAGCTGCTGCTCCCCCGGATCGGACCCCCACACCCACCAGTACTGAGGTGAGATAGGGGGAGCTGGCAGTTGTGGGATGAGAGCTGCAGAGTCAGATCAAAGGGATGATCCTGCATGTGTGCCCCTCTACCCACAAACTTCTTTCAGCTGCCAGCTTTGCTGGAAACCTGTGAGCACCTTCTGAGTTACTGGGGTGCTGCTCTGCTGCACTGAGGGCTTGGCTCAGTTCTTTTGCTGCATGTAAGGATGCAGTCTGGGTATGCAGGGGCTTGCCTCACTTTCTGGGACTCATGCCTTCTCATGGGGCTGTCTGGGGCCTGATCCTTTGTCCTGGAACCTGCTGCAGGAGAGTGGGCTTACCTTTGAACAGGGTTTGGGAGTACAGCAGGACTAGCTCTGTAAATCTCTTGCAGGACCTTACCCCGGGCAGTGTGGAGGAGGCAGAAGAGGCAGAACCTGATGAAGAGTTCAAGGATGCTATTGAGGTTTGAGGCTGGGTGGGGTGGGCTGTGCCTCCAGGGCAGCTGAGGTGGGAAGGGGTGAGGACCCTGATGGGCAAGCTGGGTGCTCAGGGGGGTGGCTGTGTGTCTGGGAACCTTTGACTCCATCTGTACCGCCTCTCCTCTCTGTCCCATGCTGCGGGAGAAGGAGAACCAGCTACTGGTCATGGTGAGTACTGCCATGTCAGGGTGTGCAGGAGGGGCATCTCCTTCCAGCTGGAGCTGGCAGCCTTTGCCGAGTTTGCCAGCGGTGATGCCAGATGGAGCGTCCTGCTTGTTGGGTGCCCATCTGTGGGGTGGGCTGCCCTGCACCCCTCAAGTGTGCCCCCAGCCACCCCTCTGTGCTCAGCTGGCTCTGTTCTCCGCAGGAGGATGACGAGAGCTCTCAGTGCTCAGCAGATTTTGACCTTAGCCTCCCGGACAACGGTTTTATGAGCAAAAACGAGGTGATCCGCAGCAAGGTGTCCCGTCTGACCGAGCGCCTGCGCAAGCGCTGCCCCAGCAACAACTTCGGTAAGGCTGGGAGCAGGTGCTGCTTGGGGGAGCTCAGCAGAGCGGGATCTGTGCTGTTCCCAGTGCTGACACTGAACTGGGAGTGGACAGAGTGGTGTGAAACTTGTGAGGGCTGTGCTGGCACCCCCAGTGGCATGCCCCCTCCATGGGGAGGATGTTCCCAGCCCTCCTAGGAAGGGCAAGGATGGACAGGTGCAGTAACATAGTCTCCAAGCTGAGCCTTTACAACGGCCATGCGTGTTCCTGTACCTCCTGCAGTCCCAGGCAGCAGAGCCCTGCTTGACCTTTGCTCTCTTTCTTCCAGGGAGCTGCACGGGCTGTGCAGCCACCTTCTCTGTGCTCAAGAAGAGGGTGAGTCTTTGGCTTCTACCCCAGCTTGCTGCCTGCACCTGGGGCAGAGGTGTTGCATGCATCTGGCTCACCCTGACTTTCTCTGGCAGCTCAGGTGTCTGGTCTCAGTCACAGCCAGGCAGCAGATGACCTCAGCAAAGTGGTGGATGTTGTTGCATGCCTAATGGTTCCAGGGATCCCTTGTGCTGTGGAGCCTTTGTTTGCTCCTTTGGAAGCTGCCTCAGGCCAAAGCTGTGTGTGTTGGTGTAGAAGGCACCTGCTCTGTGCCCTGGCTTAGGCCATTTCCTGTGGCCTCAGAGCTTTCTGGTGAAGCAGAGCATGGGCCTGCTTGTGGGAACTAGAGGGGGAAAGGGCACCCTTGTCTTATCTGAGCCCCTGAGTGTGATGCTTGGCACAGGGTCTCCTGGACATTTCTGTGAAGGATGTATCTCTTGTTCCCTCTAGACTCACATGGCTATATTCCTGCTGCCTTCTCTTCTCCAGACTCATGGCCTCATCACCTTACTCCTGAGTTAATCTGATACACATCTGGGACCCTGGAGCTTGTGTTCCTCCAGGGTTACAGCATAGAAAGTTATATAGTGTCCTTAAACCTCCCGGAGCCTGTGTCCCTAGTCCTTTCTCAGAGTGGGCACAGGCTGCCTCTGATGTCAGAGCACACTTGACTGCAGATCTGGCGTTAGGCCTGTGCAGTTTATATAGGTGTTGTTGGAAGATGACCCCTCTGCTGTTGCTGTCAGTGCTCGGGGCATGTACCCACTTCCTTTCAGCAGGGAATGCTGTTAGCAGCACTCTGACACTGGAGTTTGCTGGGAAGAGCTGGGAGTGGGCTCAGAGTAGTGTCTCACCTGCGTCTTTCTCCACAGCGGAGCTGCAGTAACTGTGGGAACAGCTTCTGTTCGCGGTGTTGTTCCTTCAAAGTCCCCAAGGCTGTGATGGGAGCCACGGGTGAGTGGGAAGGTGGAGGAGGACAGAGCTCTTGCTCCCACCTGTGCTGTCTGCTGCAGGGACCTGCCCCAGCTGTGGTGGGGAGGGTAGATGGGACCTGCCCAGTGCAGCCTGTCTGGGGACAGAGCAGTGATGGGTTTGCAGCTCTGGCTGGGGTCTCTAGCCTGTGGTGGGGAGGGGGAGCCTCTCTGACACACGCTTTCCTTTCCAGCCCCGGAGGCTCAGAGGGAGACAGTGTTCGTATGTGCTCTATGCAACCAGGTGCTCATCAAGTGACTGAAACCAGCCCAGCCAGCTCCTGGGTCCTGCCCTGCCTGACACCCAGGACATGGTGTGTCTTTGCAGCTGGGAGCCCGGGCTGCTTGGTTCCCAGCATGGCGTCACCCTGCCAGAGGATGCTTGCACTTGCTGCTTCTCCTGCCAGTGCCAGCCTGGGGGCACGCCAGCCTGGGGGCACACCAGCCCTCCTTGTCATGCAGTGGCTGCTGCACAGTTGGGCCCCTGTGGCAGAGCATTGCTCACAGCTGGGCCCCTGTCCCTGTGGCTGCCCCCTGGCAGCTGCTCCAAGCCTCGGGCACTCTGGCACTCGCTGTGTCCTATCATGTGTTTGCCCCAGCCCTGTGGCTTGGCTCAGCGATGGAGGAGCCATTCTTCCCACTTGTGGTCCTACCTCCGCCTCCTGGGTGGGGTAGAACAACCTCAGGGCTCTGTCCCTGCCTTTCCCAGCACTGTGCTAGGTGACTGTATTTTTGGGATCAAATCAGAGCTCTACCTGCATCCACAGCAGATGTGGTCTTCGGTTCTGGCTCAGCTGAGACCCTGCTAGTCCATCCTCTGCTCCGTGTTCTCACTGCCTGCAGGTTTAGTCTTTCTCCCCATATCTGGCTGTAGCACAGAGGCAGTGGGAAGGTAAGTTTGGGCTCGGCTGTGTGTCTGGGTCTCCAGCTGCAGTGTGAGAAGGGGCACAGATTTGTCCTGCTCTGTGCACTTGGTGACTGCTGCTTTCTACTACAGATTAATATATGTGTATATAGAGAATGGCCAATAAATCTCTTGCCCTCAGCTGTCTCTTGTCTTGCCCCAGTGAAAGCTGTCCCAGGTGACCTTGGCCCTTCTATGGCCTTGTCCCCCCTGTCCTGCAGGTGGTCAGGCAGAAATGGTGTGTCTCTACCACCACCTCTCCTTGCTTACTGGGGTTTCTGTATTTTGTCACACTGTGTCCTGGTTTGCCCCCTGCTCAGGGCTGTGTGCAGCTGCCCCTCCTTGACTGTACCAGGGCTGAATCCTGCTGGGCTGGAGATGGGAGAAGCTCAGCTCTGGCAGGAGTATCTGGGCTTCCTTTCTGCCTCCTGGGGCTGCTCCTTCCCCTGCCCTACCCCGGCGGTGGTCCCAGCAGCTGTCTGCCTGCACAAGGGTGACCTTTCCCTGTGTGAACAGCAAAGCTCCCAGCTATCCCAGGAATGTGGCCCTGGCTGCTGTGCAGCTGGAAAAGGCCATGGCCGGGGTCCCTGCCAGCCAGCTGCAGCTCCAGCTGGGGGGGGCTGGCACTCAGGCTGGCATTGCTTAGTGCCCACCAGGCTGTGACGCCCACCAGGCTGTGACACCCACCAGCCTGAGAAGGTGCTGGGGACCTAGATCTTGCTGCTGATTGCACACCCCACCAGTGCATGGGGTAGCCCTGGGCACAGCCTGAGCCCTCCTCTTGGCTGTGGGCTCATAAACTTCCACAAGCTGTGCCCTGTGGAAATTTGGGTAAGAGCTGGACTTGGCAGTGATGACGAGGGCGGCTTGAGTTGTGCTGGGTGCGTTCTGGGGGCGTGGGGGGCTGTTGTGCAGAGGGCTCAGCAGTTACTGGGGGCAGTGTAGCGCCCTGAGCTGTGGAGTTGTGGGTGGAGGTGTGTCTGCAATGGGGCAAGTACTTGGTCTGCCAGGGGCTGTGGGCGTTGAGCTGTAGAGCTCAGATGGTTCATGGTGGGAGGCAGAGAGAAGTTATTTGTCTTCCTAGAGGAAATGCTTGGAGTGATGAGTGCGATGGCCACATGTATCTAAACGCTCCCTGGAAAGATGCTAATGACACAAAATACAGAGGCCTACAGATAAACTTGGGCTGGGGGAAGTGGGGTTTTATTTGCACACTTTTAAATTTTGCATTAAAATGACATAATTGATGATGTTTATGCCTCAGCAGCCTTGCTCTGAATGTACCTTCTACAATATTTGAATTTTCTCCCCATGTTTTTTCCCTGGGGTGAAGGTGGGGAAGGTAACTGCCTGTCCCTGGCTCAAGGCTGTGGCAGGGGCTGGCTGCCCTGTATCCCTGGCCAGCTCTGGGGCAGGGCCACAGGATGCTCTGGGGGGTGGGCTGCCAGTGGGCTCAAAGCAGGCAGTGGGAGCAGGCATCAGCCTGTTGTGGGGAAAGTGCCCAGTGGCTTTGGAGGGTGGGTGGAAGTGTCCTGCAGCCTCACTTCTCCCCTTGTCCTGGGAGGCTCCCCTGTGTCAGGCCCAGCTCCAGGGAGAAGCCGCAGTGTCAGGCAGCCAGGTGCTGGGTAAATATCTCAGTGGTTGCCTTCGTGCCTCCTTCACCTGGCTGCGGGATGGGTGGTTGCAAGAATGCTCTGCAAAAGCTGGACTGGAGTGGGATTGGGGCAGGAGAGCTGCCCCCCTTGCCTGCTGGGACTAAGTGCTACTGGAGCAGAGGCAACCCCTGCACTGGGGGAGCTGAACTGAGGGGCAGCAGCACCCTGATGGCATCAGAGGGGTCAGGCTGAGGGCTGCCCTAGTCCTGGTGCTGCTGGAGGTGGGTGGCCTCTGGGAACCTTTAGGGAGGAGGCTGGAGGTTGTGGAGTGGGAGGTCTGGCAGCTGAACGGGACTGGCGGGGAGCTGCAGACAGCTTTCAGGTGATGTGGAGGTGGGATGCTTGGGGATGGAGGCTGCCTGGCCTCCTGCTGTGCTTGGTGCCAGGCTCCTCATACATGCCTCCAAATCTGAGCCTGTGGCTCTGTACCCCAGGAGTGATAGAGGGAGAAACCTCTCTGGTAAACACCCTCAGACCCACCTGTGGGGTTCCAGCACCAGTGATGCCACTGTCCCCACCATCCTCCTCATCTCACCACCTTCCCAAGCTCTGTGAAGTGGCAGAGATGCCCAAGTCTTCAGCTGGGTGAGACCACTAGGAACCTCATCCCTCATCTTGGCTGGGCTACCCAGCTTTGGGCTCTGGGCACGGTGCCTGGATCATGGCTGGAATCAGAGCCCAGGGTGACCCTGCTCTCCCAGGCTGCTCCACTCAGGGGGCAGAATGAGGAGCTGCCCACTCCCATCCTTTCTGAGATCCCCAATGGAGCCCCAAGGGGTGGTTGTCCGTGAACCACAGGGACCCAGGAAGAGGCTTCTCTGAGGTGAAATAATTTACTGTGGTGTAGATGGGCAAGGAGTGCCTGGGCTGGGTCTCGGCCAGGGGTGTGTGCGAGGGATTCAGCATGACTGGTCTGGGGGGTTTGGAGGTGGATGCCTCCTCTGAGCTATGTGGGATGGGTAGGATGAGGGACCCTGGGCATGGACCTGTGCTGCTCCCGGCTCTTGGTCTTGAGGGGACCGGTGTGTGGTGACAGCAGGGCAGGAGTTGGGTCCCTGCAGAGGTGGGATAATCTACAGCTGGGGTGTGTGCTCAGGGTGGGGATGCTTTGGTGGTTGGAGGAGGGGTTTGGGGGGGCTGGGAGTCTGGGGCATGTCATTAGGGAGCTGGGCAGAGGACTCAGGGGACACAGGAGTGCAGGGTAGGGGTCTTGGATGCAGCCAAGGGGTCCCAAAAGGACCAAGCAGAGATCCTAAGTGCAGACAGGGGTTCCTGGATTGCTGGGTGGCGGGCTTGGGAATAGCCAAGGATCTCTGGTACAGACCAGGGTTCACAAGCATGGAGAGCAAGGGTCCTGGGTGTGGGCAGGTGTCCTGGGAGCAGAACAGGGATCCCAGGGACACAAAGCAGGGCTCTCAGGAGGGAGGCAGTGGTCCTGGCTGTGGATCAAGGCTCCCACAAATGTAGCTGGAAATCCTGCATGTGCAGAGCTGGGTTCTTGGGACACAGCCAAGGGACTGAGAAGAGCAGAGCAGGGCTGGGGTCCTGAGGTGCAACTGGGGATGCCAGGGATTCAGCTGCGGTGCCAGGAGTGCAGCATCAGGCCCGTGCTGGAGTCCTGGGACAGGGCAGGGTGGGCAGAGCCCTAGTGCTGCCCAGCTCCATAGAGCAAAGGGTGGTAGAGGGGGCAGGGGTAGGAGAACATGAACTTGACAGCGAACTTCATCTCCTTGTTGTGCTTCTGCCAGGGGTAGACAGCGAGGAGGAGCAGGCGGCCACCCACCTTTCGGCCCATGACCAGGAAGCTGCCACTGAGGCTGTCAAGCTGGGGGCAGGGGCAGGCGCCTACATTCCTCATGTGCAGTACCATCTTCTTGGTGTCCTTGCGCTTGAGTGGGCCAAGCTTCAGCACCTTCTTCTTCTGGGCAGCCACCAGCCGCCGCTCCCCATTCTCCTCTGTCATCTCCTTGATGCGCATCTTCACCACTGTGTGGGGCAGCCGTGAGGCACGGTTGGAAGGGGGAGACTGTCATGGGGCACTGCTGGGGGGGATCTAGGCCAGGTGTCAGTGCAGGACAGGGTGCAGCCTGGATCTGGGGTGGAACCCAGAAGAAGGGTCTCTGGGGAAGTTACTGTGGGGGGAGGGGAAGTGGCTCCTGGGACTGAGGGTTCAGCAAAGGCCCGCATGACCCTCCCAAATGTCCCATTCTGCCCAACCCCCTACTGCTATAGTCTCCTGTAGTGCTCCCATCACATGCATACAGGGTCCAAGGGAATGGCTCAAGGAGGGGGTCTCCGATGGGGCTGTCCCCGTACAACTGTGCCCTCCAGCCAACCCCCACCTGGGCTGTCAGAGCTGTGGACCCCTTGTCCGAGGGGGCCTGGGAAGCAGACCCCAGTACTCACCAAAGTCACTGGAGCACATCTGCTCCATCATGCCATCTGCCTTGTGCTCCATCTCACACTGGGTGCAGATCTTGGACACTGCGATGAGAGATGAGCCACCGTCACAGCTCCCTGCTGCTGACACCCGTCACCAGGGCCAGCTTCCCAGGGACATGTAGGGAGACCCCCCAGCAGCTCCTGCACTCCCTGGGCAGCTGTGCTGGGGTGATGTGGGGCACAGAGCACCTCACTGGCCAGTGTCCCAGCATCTCCCAAGGCAGGATGGGGATGAGTACACCCTCCATCCAGATGTCAACTCTTTGGGGTACAGCAGCAGCAAGGATGGCCTCAGCCTGAAGGGTGTCACTGCCCTGATCCTGATCCTGTGCTGCTTTTGAGCGATGTCCTCTCCCCTGCTGGAGGGGACAGTCACCCTGCAACAGCAGCATAGGCCTGAGACAGGTGCAGGATGTGGTTTGCTGCTGGGATGGGACCTAGCAGGAGGAGAGAGACACAGCTCTGCAGCGAGTTCCCTGGTGGCTCACACCTTATCCCATGTTCACCCTCTCCCCTTAGCTGTGCAGGCAGCTAAGTGCCCAGCTCCCCTGGGCAGCAAGTGGTGCCCAGCCAAAGCAGATGATGCTGCGGGTACTGTGTCCACCCGTGCCCTGCTGCAGAGGGTCCTTGACCCATGCCAGTGCCACAGGCTCTGCTTCAAGGGGTGTAGGAATGGAGGTGTGGAGGCTCCGCAAGGGGAGTCTGCGTGCAGGTCCCCAGCTATAAGGGCACACGCTGATGGTAGGTGCCCTGCATGCGACCCCATCCCATCGGTGTCCTTCCCGCTTACCTGGTGGTGGGGTGGCTTTGCTGTTCCCAAACTGGACGGCGATGCAGAGCTCGTGGTCAGAGGGGAACTTGCCACAGTGCAGCATCTCGGGCCAGGGGAAGCCGTAGGACTCCATGACAGGGGCACAGGAGTCGCGCACCACCTCGCAGAGGGAGCGGCAGGGGTAGACGGGCCGGTCGAGGCAGACGGGGGCGAATAGGGAGCAGAGGAAGAGCTGGGTGTCGGTGTGGCACTGCTTGGCGAGCAGGGGCACCCAGCTGCTGGCCTGCTGCTTGACCTCGGCCATGGTCTCATGCTCCAGCAGGTTGGGCAGCCGCATGCGCTTGTAGCCCACGTCGCGGCAGAGCTGCATGTCGGGCGGGATGTCGAGGCACTGCGGCTCCCGCCCGTAGAAGCGCCCGTGGGGCAGGCTCTCGGGCTGCCAGCCGTAGTAGTCGTAGTGCTGCCCGCCGCCCGGGGACCCCGCTAGCGTCAGCGCCAGGGCCAGCAGCGCCGTGCCCCGAGCCCCCGGGGGGCTGCCCGCCCCAGGCATCGCCGGTGCCCGTCTGCCGCCGCCGGCCGCTCCTGCCGAGCGGGACGGGAGCGCGGCTCTCTGCGCTGGCTGCTCCCTTGGCGCCTCCCACGCTCGCCGCCCTTTCTAAGGAGCCCGGGGCCGCCTCGCTGGCAGCCAATCTGCTCCGGCTGCCGGCCCCCCTCGGGGCTGGTCCCCGGCCCCGCGCCAGCCTGTCCCGCCGGCCACCCCGCTGCCCCAGCCCTCCCTCCTCGGGCAGCCGGGAGGGGGCACGGCGCGGCATGCCCATCGCCCACCCAGGGAGCCCCTTCACTCAGCCCCTCCCCCGACTCTGCGTGCCCCCGAGACGATGCCCTCTGGAAGATCTGGCTCACCCACTCCATGGAGATATGTTGTGGGTGCGAGGTGTCCCCAGTATCTACCTGCCTCCGCCCCCATCCTGCCTGGCACCCCAGAGGCATGCCCTGGCATGGGACAGGGCACCCTGGTTCCTACCCGGTGCCCCCACATGGTCTCCCGTGCCCCACGTAATTTGAGGATGGTTGGGGTGCAGGGGATGGAGGAGCAGGACACTCCAGAGGCTTCGTGCTGCAGCACAGGTGGCAGCTGTGGCATCCACATGGCAGGTGCCATGTGTGGTACCAATGACAAGGTGATGCCATGGGCATGGGTTTCTTCTTCCTCGTGGATGGCCCTGCCACTATGCACCTCGGGCAGCCCATGGTCTGCTGGGCACAGGTGTAGCTGAGGTTACACTTCCCAGCAAAGGACTTGCACCCAGGCTCTGCTGTTGCTCAGTGCACGGGCAGACGTGAAGCCCAAGTAGGGTGAGGGTCCTGCTGGGGCCACATTCTTCCATTCCCTTGGAGGTGGGCTGGGTCTGGGGGTGCAAGGCTCAAGACCTCATTAGAAAACCATTTGTCTGCAAGGGTTATCTGGGGTGTGCCCCCTCCCCTTCCTGCAATCGATACCCCTGCCTGGCCAGTGGACTCTTGGCTACCTCTGGCCCCTGCCTGCTGGATAAGGTGGCTCTGTTAATGGGCAACAAAGCAAACAGCCTGGTGCAGGCAGCGATAGCAGCTGCCCTTTACCCCAGGTTAGGGGCAGGGAACATCCTCCCAGCTCTGGTGAGGTCCACCTGCTTTGGGACTGTGCTGGGAACCTCACTTGCACAACCTGCGCTTGTCTGCAGCCTGCCTACCCTGCCCATGCTCTCCGTGCTGGGCACAGCACTCATCACCACATTGCCCAGTGATGCTTGCTGTAGGCCCAAGGGTGGGCTGAGCTCATACCACCCTGGCCAAGACCTGGAGATGGCACTATTAATGTGTAACTGCCGGGGAGCATGATAAGATAGAGTGGCCTTTTATCAAGGCTGCCCAGTAGCAGGAGGGAGGGTGCTGGAGGCATCAGGCTGTCACAGCAGGAGTGAGATTGCCTGGAGATAAATGCTGATAGAAAATAGCTAATCCATGATGGATGGGCTGGTGCAGGACATAATTGCCATGGGACCTGGTCTGGGAAAGGGTTGGTGAGGCCTGCAAACAGGACCGGGTGGTAGAAGCAGCAGAAGCCTGCATGTGCAAGATGGAGCTGCCAGTATACAGAATGTGGAGCACACCTTGCCCCGTGAGTGTGTGGTGTCCCCAGGCTGTTCCTGTGGCAATGCCAGCACTGGTGCTGTCCTGCTCTTGGCCATGGACTGATACTCAGCTCTCAGGCAACCCTGTACTCCAGCTCAGTCCAGTCCCCAGAACGCAGACTCACTCCCAGGAAGATGCTGGGGTTGCTGAGCACCCTGTACAGCTGGCACTCCACCAGATGAAGGCAAGGGGGCTGGGAGGAGCGGGTGTTGGGGAACAGAGGCCTCCCTGCCAGCTGGCCTGGTCCCCCTGTCTGTCAGGATGCCTTCATTAGAGCCACTCAGTCATCTCCTGGAAACATGGCCATGCTGGGGGGATGGGGGATGGACCCAGGAGAGGGGTGTCTGGCCCCTGCACCCTCTCTGCCAGGTGTCCTGGCAGCCTTGTCCCGCATCTGATACTGTGCTTCTGCTTTGCTGTGCGTGTGTGTCTGTGTATCTCTGTGTGTGTGTGTGTCCCTGCTGCATCCTCGCTGCCTCCTTAACCCCTTCCTACCTGGAATCAGAGGAGGTAGATCTGGACTGTACCCCTGGAAAGGGAATGGTCCCAGGGCAGCTGGAGCTGGCACCCTTCCTTGTGTCCTGTCTGCACAGGCTACTCCAGTGTCCACAAACCCGTTCTGCATCTGCGCAGCTGGCTGAGGGACTGACACTTGTGCCTGTCACTCTGAGGAGCTGGTTGTGCCACGGCTCGTGTCACCTTTCACAGCAGCGAGCCCGAAGAGGGGGCATGGGGGCTGCCCCATCCACGGTGGGGACATCTGGGACGACCAGCCAGGATGGCATGGTAAGAAGACATCCCCTGGAGTTGCCCCTTTGCCACTCCAGGACTCGCCCAGGAACCTGTGCCCCGTTGTAGCACAGAGCAGATCTGTGCCAGGGGACCAGGAGGCTTTCAGGATATGAGATACTGAGCAGGTCTGAGGCTGCCTCTTTCTGTCCTTCCCTGTCGTGTCACCACTCCCTGTCCAGCCGCAGCTTTGTGTGCTGCCGATCATGCTTCTGTGGGCCTAGATGCATCCTCTGGGCCTGGGTCGGCTGCCTCCCATACTTCTGGTTCCTTCCCATCCTCCTGTTCCCCTCATTCTCTCATCCTCCCTGTGCCAGTCCCATCCCCGGCTCCTGGGAGCCCTGGCTCCCGGGCTGCATCAGTGCCAGGCAGGGGCTGTGCCCACCGGGATGCCCGGGAGGGGACAGGATGCCAGGGCTGTCCAGGGACACGTGTCCTGGGGTGTCCGACAGCTCCCGGGAGAGAGCAGCCTGGCACGGGGGGCAATGCGGGGCTGGCAGCGCGGCTCCACGTGGGTGGCCCTGCCCGAGGCCAGCTGAGCGAGGCTGGGGCACGGCTGGGAGCACCGCGGGGCCAAGCTGGCTCAGGGGCGGACAGCGAGCAGGGGCGGTGGTGCCCGTCCACTTGCCCTGCGCCCACACACGCTCCCGCTGGCCCCAGGAATGCAGCTGGCAGCGCTCCCGGCCCAGCTGCGGGGCCGAAGCCGCCCTGGCACCCTCCCAGCCCCCCCGGCACCTTCTGGTCTTGCTGGGCTCCCCCAGCCTGCACACAGACCCTCCTGTTCACTGCCGGCCCCCCCGGCTCCCTTCTGCGGGGCAGGGAGGGGGCACATCCCGTGTGGGGATGCCTCTGCGGAAGAGCCCCTTTGCCTTGCAGCGTGGTGTCATGTGTGGGGACATGGGGACCCTCTCTGCGGTGCTGCCCACTCCTCTGCCCCGCCAGGGAGGTGGAAAAGGCCACCTAGTCTGCTCCCAGCACAGCCCCATCCCTGGCGTGAGGGCAATCCCCTGGCCCCTTTGGCAAAGCTGGACCTTGGCACCTTGCTCAAAACTGCAT
>WTSP01018902.1:0-27479 GCA_025331215.1 Actenoides lindsayi | reverse complement strand
CGTGGCCCCTCCCTCCCTCCCCCCCTCCTGCTTTCTGCCACATAATGAGTTTGATAAGAAATTGTCTCGTTAACAGGATTAGCCATGGAAATCTCTAGTCCCCTCCTATTCATTTTGTAATGATCTTCATCCTGTTCTGTAATTTTCTGCTGGTATTAGACGGCTCTGGACCACCTCGGGAGATTAATTCCTCCTTCTGTAATAGTGCCAGAGTGGGCGGTGCTGGGGGGCAGGTGGTGCCCGGGGTGTCCGTGGGATGCAGAGCTGTGTCCCCTCCACCCCAGGAGTTCCTGCTCCTGGGTTAGTTTCAGGGAAAGTGGGTCATTTTCCAAGTCATGTCTGCAAACAAACGAAAGTGTCCCCAAACGTGTGTCACTTTCACTGCATCAGCCCGTGACAAAGCACCGGGGACTCAGGGTGGACTAAAACCCATCAAGGCCAACTCTGCTCTCCGTTGTGCCCGTGCGAATCCAGTTCCGTGGGCAGCGGAATTCTGGATTTCCTTCTAGGAAAATGACTCGCCTGGCTGGCCCTTCAGTAAATAATTAGCCTTGATGTAATAGCTCCTGCCAGCCCTGCAGGACACCTTGCTTCCGAGGGAGCAGATAGAAAGAGATCTTTCTGAACGGCTGTTTGCCCAAGTTCACAGCCTCGTGAGCTCGTGTCTGGGAAGCGATGTCCAGGTAGCGGCACCCGCAGACTGCGAGTGGGTCGAGCGGGGAAGGGGAACGGCTGGAGCCGCTGCTGGGGGTGCGGGGAAGCAGCACACATGTGGAACAGCACAGGAACTGCAATGCTGGGCATTTTCTCGGGTGAAATGATGTTAGTGCTTTGGATTTTTTGAAGCTCCAACCCGGGTTGCTCTCGCAGCTCTAAACCACTGCCTTTCGCTTTCCTCTCCCCGAAAGCTTCCCATGCACGAAATCGGAACTTCTCTCGTGCCTTCATTGCCCAGAGAGGGGAATGCAGATGGTGAAGCCATTGTACCGAAAGTAAAGTGACAGAGATGCTAATTGCTATGTGGCCTGTAAGGTTTCGGGGGGGATAATGCTGTGGGACAGGGAGAGCAGGGCACTGTGTGTGGGGAGCTTTAACCAGGTGATTCCCACCCAGCAGATTCCTCCTGAAGGCTGTAATTTATTCACCAGCTTTTGCTGCCTGTGACGCGAGTGTCCGTGAACGTATTCGCTTCCTCTGCTTCACCGGCAATTATTTGTCACGGTGCTGGTGATTAATTTTCGCGGTGGGGATTGCACTGCAGCAGCTGGCGAGAGCTGCGAGGTCTGGAAAGGGTGTGTCTGGCCACGGTGCTCCCCTTGGCATGTGTGCCAGCCACGTGCTGGTTGCGGGCACTGGTGCTGCGGATGCCAATATCTGATTTTACCCATCCCGTGTTTGTTTTATGCGTGTTGTTCTAAGCCCCACCAAGAAAATCCCTGGCTCTGGAGGCTGTTTCTGCTGGAAAACCTGGCTCCTGCCATAGCAGCTGCCACCGGTGCCCCAGCCCGGAGACTCCAGTGTCCCAGGCATCCCGTCCCAGCATGCAGGGTGGAGACGCTCAGCACTGCATGGCTCTGGCTGCCATCCTCTTGCAAGCTGTTTGTGCCACAAGCGAACAGACCAGGCCTGGGAGCCACACACCTTTGTGCCCACCGGCTGCAGAGCCATGTCCCAGGTGGGAAGTGGGATCTGGCACTGCCAGCTGCCTGCTGCCGGTAACTCCTCACTGGTCTGAAGACTGTGTTTGTGCATCAGCTCAATCTGGGTTGTAAATCCAATGGTCAGTGCCCAAACTGACGCTCTGGAAAACCCTGTGGCATTTCCTTTGGTACGTGTTGAGTTGTCACTGGCCCACGGGGGTCCCACTGGTCATTCTGTAGCATGGTCGGAGCTGGTTCAGCAGAGGAGCTAGTGCTGGCCAGCAGCTCTGCTGTGTGCTGCACAGGCTCTGCCAAGGGGTGAGTGGGCGGAGGGGGCACAGGCCCTGTCCCCTGGCTGATCTGGCCACTGCCAGGTCCCTGGAGCACCCAGGAGCAGGGACCTGGCACAGTGGCTGCCAGGCAGCGGTGTGACAGGGGGGTGACAATGACATTCTCCTTTTAAACCTTGCCTGCCTTTGGCTTCTCTCTCTTTTGTTTCATCTCTCCCTCTCAGACAAGCCATTTAAATGTAATTCCATTCTTAAACCCTCTCCCTCATGCATGCCTAATGAGCGGCAGCAGCGGCGCAGGCAGCGGGCCCGACCAGGATCCAATCTTGCCGAGTGTCGACAAGTCATTTGGAAGAAGCCCTGGGAGCGCGCCCGGTTTTATTACAGCGTAATTAGAAATAAAATCTTGTTGCAGGAGGAGAATGAGAAACGGGCGTTAATCCTGTAACGGGAGGAGATGGATCCGTCCTTATAAAGGAGATTAAGGAGGGGAGGCGGAAAGCCCGTCACGACTCCCCGACTTCCACCCCTCCTCTGCGGTTTCCCCTCGCTGGCTCCGCTGCCTCCAGCCGCAGCGGGCGGCCGGAATCCCTGCGTGTCCCTGCCTGTCCCCAGACGGGAAGGGCTTGTGTCGGGACGGTGTTCGTTTCTGGATGTCCGGGTCTGTGAGGTGAGGATCCTTGTGCTCGCAGGAATGGGCAGCAGGATGCAGGCAGCTCCCCAGCGCAAAGGGAGACCAGGGGACCAGGTTTTGGAGGTATGGGGCTCTCTTCGGGAGAAGGGACGGAGGAGGAGGGAGAAGCAAGGGAGCTGTTTTTGCAAAGTCTGACCCTCTTGCTCGGCCAGTGTCGGGGGTGTGACAGTGCCCACTCCGGCAGCTCTGCCGAGACATGCTCTGGCTGTGAGGGCTGGGGAGTGGCAGCCACCGTACCCCTCCCCTGGGACCCCGATGGCAGGAAAACACATCAATAAATCTGCCCAATCGCACAGGGCTCTCAGGAGATGTGCACTGAGCACGAGTCGTGGCTCCTCAATGTCTCTAGGACAGCAGGATGGGTCTTTGATCTCAGTGCCCAGCCTGGGCCCCCTCTGTTCACGATGTTTGCTGTGGCACCGAGCTGGGCTGAGATCAAAGGCAGCTCTGCCAGGCTGCTCCTCTGCCCCGTGTCCCAGGGCTCAGGCTGGCTCAGGGAGGGAGGTGCCTGTGACCTATCCGGCAATGGCAGAGAGAGGGGATGAGTAGTGCCGTGGCATGGGCAGGAGTTTCCCCAGTCCCTGGGCTCGGTGGCCAGCCCTGGGGAGGCTCCTCATCCCTGGGCCGGGCAAACGGCCCCCTGGAACAAAGTGCTGTTGCAGCAGCGGTGGAAAATCACCGTCTTGGTTCTTTGGGGCTTCCCTCTCCGTGCCTTCCCCCCCAGGGAGGTGTTTGTCACTTTAAACATGGCCGGAAATAGCACCAAACAGTTATTGGATTTGTCCGGGATGCCTTGGGATGCATATGCTCCGAGTATGGCTAATTCATAAACGCTGGCACCTATTGATTCTCCAGCAGTTAAAATAGACTGCGCGAGGAAATATCGGCCCCCGAGTACCAAGGGAAAGGTATCTCATTAGTCTTATGAACTATAAAATGTGCGCTCTCCTGAAGCCCTGACCCCATTGTTTTTATAAATCTCTCTTGGATAGAGCAGTAGCTGGGAGCCTGGATGGGCTGTAATTTTTCTCTGGAAATTGGGATGCTCTTGGGACCGTTGCTGGAGTTCCTTGGACAGCACGGGCAGCTGGATGCGGGCAAGGATTTCGGTACCAACAAACGTGTATGCGCGTGGGTGTACACGGGGGAGACCCTGCCCGTGTTTGCCATGTGTGACAGTCCCCCTTTCACCTGGTACTTTTCCCCGGCTGAGGGGTGAGCTCCCAGGGCTCTTGTCGGCCCTGCTTCTGGCTTGGAGAGTGGGAGAGAGGGGCTTGGGCGAGGTGTTCCTGAAGGCAGGGGCTCAAGTCTAGCTGGAAGAGTGATTAGAGGCACATCACTCCAGTCTGGCCGCGGATGTGCTTAATCCTCTGCTTCCCGTAAAGCTTTTCCACCTCCTGGCAGGCAGAAAGATCTGATTTTATTCGGCGACCTTCGACGTTAATCTTGCGAGCAAACTCAGCAATAAGTCACTTCAGTGAGGGCTCTGTCGGAGCCGTTTACATCAATTATTGCCCTGCATCTCTCCCTTGAACCAATGTGTAACGCTTCTCAATGGAATTACTTGTCCCTTCTCAAAAAAAAGAAAAAGCCAAGCAGCAAAAGGAAGCTGTGCTGTCAGGCTGCATAGCCCTTACGTTTAATGCAACAGCCCCTTAAAGCCAGGGCTTGCAAGGGGACAGCTGCCTCCTGTCACTCCCCAGTAGAGGTGGATACTAAAACTTGCGGATTTTCTGCCCATTCCTGTCTCTGAGGCCAATGCTTTGTCGAGCCCCATCTTGGAGGCTCTACCTTGGGCGTGTGGGCTGTGCAAGCTGGGAGGGGGACAGGTCCAGCAGGCTGGGGAGCTGAGGACAGTAGGTCCAGACAGGTCTCAGACTCCTCATCTCTCACTGTCCGGGCAGGAGCTCGAAGCTCTGCTGCCTCAGCCTCGCCATGTGTAGAGCTTTGGCTCTTGTGAGCGCTGCCGGGTCCTGGGGGGCACCCAGCACCCTTGTGTCTGTCCCTGCGCTGCCTCCTCGCCCAACGCTCCGGCTCTCGCGGGGCTTTGTTTGCAGCGGAGGAGCTCGGCGCAGGCACGCGGGGCTGCGGTTCACCACGCACGGGTGTGCGCGTGGGGCGGGGAGGCCGGTTGGGGCTGCCGAGCGCCTGGCAAAATACAGCCCCGTTACCATGGAAACGGGCTCCCCCATCTTAAATTCCAGTGCAGCCAATATTCTTCGCTTACTGGTTTGATGGGAGATGAAAAATTAATGTTTGATTTGCATGTTGTTTTGGTTGCGCTTGCGGGGCTGCTCCCCCCTTCCCTTTGACGGAGCTTTGTGCGAATCCCTCGGCGCATCCGAGACTCGCGCCGCTGCACATCTGGTCCCAGTTGCATACTGGTGCTGCGTGCGTGCTCCTGCGCTGGTGTTGCCTTGCTGCGGCACGGAGGCAAAACCGTGGCTGAGGTTTTGCCTGGGAATCCCCTGACCCCTCTAAGCAGAGATGGAGATGTGAGTGTTGTGTTGCTGTGGAGGGTTGCAGCTCGTGGGAGGCTTCTGGAAGTGCGGGGATGGCACCCCTGGCACCCCGTGGGGCTACTGCTCTCACTCCTGTGGCTTCCAGGAGCCTGTGCAAGCTAGACTTGCATTTTATCGAGGCGGCTGTATCTCTACCACTTCAAGCCCCTACTGCTCTCCTGTTGAGCAATCGGAGTTGGGCGTGCACATCCAGCTACGCTGCAGCTGGAGAGGGGTGGTGCCAGCAGAGCTTGGGGTGGCTGTCACCTTGGCTTGTGCCAGGGATGTGCTTCACTTCCTGGGGTGAAGAGCCCTGATTTTTGCCAGCCTGTCACCTCCAGTGCTTGCAGGGAAAGGCTTCTGCAGTCATGGCCTGGGAGTGGATGGCGAGGCTGTCTGGGGAGCCTGGGCTCCTCTCCTGCATCTTCTGCACTCAAGTTTGACCATGCCATGCACTTCCCCCTAAACTGAGAATATCCAGGTGCTTCTAAAAGATGCTGGAAGAAAAAAATAGTTGATTGGCCTCATGAACTAGATCCTGGTTTATCAGGCATGGTGAAGGACTTGAAGGAGCCCTTTGTGGCTGTTGCTGGTTCAAAAGCTACACTGAAAGGCTTGCACTTGGAACACTGAGCTCTGTTAATTATGTTCTGCTCCTCTGCCTTTGCTCTGTTTGGTGCGGCGTGGTTTGACTGGTGACATGGTCAGTGCAGCCAAGCAGATGGACCACCCTGTCCCAGCGGAGGCTTGGTGGTGGCTTATGCTGGAATAAACCCCAAAGGCCCCACAGACAGTGGGGACAAAAGCTCGTTGTCACCGTTCTGCCAGCCATGTGCCGGGGGGAGGGGTGCCAGGTGGGCAGGGGAGCTTTCCCGCGGTGTCCCCACTTACCCTGCTCTCCACGTAGCTGCTAAATTGTGCCACGGTGCAGGCCTTTCCATTCGTGTTAATTCCTGTTATTACTCATAACGAATTCCAGTGGTCAGGCCAGCTTCACGGGCGAGTCACAGGCTCCGTTCCCCGTGTGCACTGGTGTGTGCCAGACTCCAAATCCTGCTGGCCGAGGGGGCTGCACTCCCTGCCTGCTCTCCTGCCATCCTCCTCCCAGGGCTCAGACACCAGCTCAAGCCCTTATTTGTTTTCGTGTGCTTCCAAGTAAGTTAAGCTAATTATGAACTCAGCGGGACGGATTCACTTTTAATTGCTGCGTTGCTACGCAGCGCACGGTGGAGCATCGTGCTACTAGATCATTGTGCTGCCCGCTTTCCTCCCCCTCTCCGGCCAGAGCCCATTCCTCTGGGCTGAGGCCAGGTTGCTAAATGCCCTGTGTAGAGACACCTGAGCCCAGCTTTGTGCAGGATGAGTGCCAGAGGGAGGCAGGGGGTCCCCACACACACGGGGATTGCCGGTGCGCACCCGTGTGATGCTGTTGTGTATGCAAGGCTGCTATGACAAGCGCTGCTGCTCACAGTTTTTGTCCTGGCTTTTCTAGCCTGCCCAAAGCTTCAACCTGTGAAGACGAAGCTGGAGACTGCACCCCAGGCAGGGTGCAGGGAGGTGGAGAAAGGACCCCACTTTGCTTCCTACCTGCAGCTCCAGTGCTGGACCCGGGTGCTGACAGCCTAGGAGATGACATCTTGGGTTTGTCTCGCTCACTCTTCTCCTCCCTTTGTGTCTCCAGAAAATAGGTTTTTTATTACTTCTTACGGAGGTTTGTACATATCGGACGTGCAGAAGGAAGATGCCTTGTCCACCTACAGGTGTATCACCAAGCACAAGTACAGCGGGGAGACGCGGCAGAGCAACGGAGCCAGGCTCTCGGTCTCAGGTGAGCACGCGGCTGCTGACGGTGCCCCTGTGCCCACGAAGGCCTCCAGCCCCGCTGCCTGCCCGCCACGGTGCCCAGCTTCCGCAGCACAGGAGGGAGCGATGGCAGCGCCACCTCCCTTCCCCACAGCGAGAGGATGTCCCCAAGGGGCAGGGGGTCCCCCCAGGGGGTGTTCACTGCCTCGCGTGTGCCCCAAAGCCCACGGTCCCCCCAGTGCCGGTCGTGGCGGGCGGCAGCGCCACGCGGCACCCCGAGCGAGAGGCGATGGGGTGGCAGGCGATGCGATGTGACAGCCGGCGATGTGAGCAGCCTGACGCGATGTGACGAACATGCAAGCGATACTGCGGCCGAGGCAGTGCAGTCCGCAGTGCCGGCTGTCTCGGGGCGCTCCCAGCTCCGCTCGCTGCCCAAATTACTCCGCTCGGGAGGGAGTTCGCCCAACTCGCAGCCGCGTCGCGGTTCCCAGCGCTCGGCGGCAGCGTCGCCTGCTCTCTGCCATATGCTTTTCCATCCCCAGGTGCTCGGGCTGGGGCTCCTCGAATTAACCCTGCAGAGGGTTGGGAACAGGGCTGGGATGGGGCTTTCCTGGCCTTGCGCTGGCCTCTTAGAGACCTGGGGATCCCGTGTCCCACCCATGGACATCCCGCCACACAGCACCTGAAGAGTGTGGGTCTATCACCCCCTCTCTGTGCACTTTCCACGTGGCCCAGTCCCCTCCTGGTCGCTGTCATTATTTACACGTCACGGCGTTTTACTTCTGTTTGGGAGTAATGCAAGAGGCTTCTTTCCCCTGGAATTTAATTTCACGCCTGAGACTTGGTGATTAATTTTCTCCCTTCCCAGCTGCCTGATGGACCCCTTTGCTTGTAAATTTTGAAATGTGCCACAGAATTTGTGTATTTTGCACCAATTAGGTGTCACCTTGAGTAATTCCTTCAGTGCTGAGTTTATTCATCCTATCAGCTAGTAAGCTGTGTTTTCCGTCCCACTCCCTCCAAACCTGCTGCCCTGGCCACCAAGGGCTTTCCAGTTGCCCTGGGTGGGACAGACCATGTTCCCAATGGAGAGTGTGACTGGCATCCTGTGCTTCTGCTCAGCACAGCCACCAGCTCCCAGGGAGGGGGAGAGCTGCTCTTTCCTGGCTGATGCCGAGGGGGCACGGTGGTACCAGAGTCTCTATGCCAGTGTCTCTCCTGGCATCCCCATGGGCAGAAGTCTCACCTCCACCCCTTCGCCAGCTGAGCCTCTTTTCTCTCCGGCCACAGACCCGGCAGAGTCCATCCCCACGATGCTAGATAGCTTCCAGTCCCGGGAGGTGAAGGCGGGCAGGCTGGTGGAGCTGCCCTGCATCGCCTCGGGCTACCCCAACCCGGCTGTCCGGTGGATCAAGGACGGGCGCCCACTCCCTGCTGACAGCCGCTGGACCAAGCGCATCACGGGCCTGACCATCAGCGACCTGCGCGTGGAGGACGGCGGGACCTACATCTGCGAGGTGACCAACACCTTCGGGTCCGCAGAGGTCACGGGGACCCTCACGGTCATAGGTGAGAGCTGGGAGGAGCGGGGCAGGGTGGTGGGGAGGGGTCTGTCCTGCTGCCTCCTTTAAATGTGAAGGTTTTGTGACTATAAAGCCTTAAAGGTGTCGTGCGGCCGTACGAACGACAGGCTGCGTATCTCAGCGTGGGGCGTCGCACACCGGCAGCCGCCCTCCTGCCATGCAGGGCCTGGTGTGCTGGCAGCGCTCGCAGGAGGTTTCTTGTGCTGCAGCATCTGCAGCTCTCCCCTGATTTACTGCTTCAGTTAGGCAGGGAGAGGGGCCTCAGGAAAATTCAGCGTGATACCGGGGAGTGTAAATTACTGGATAGCGACACGAGTTCTACGTTAGCTGCCTCTGCGCTTTCTTTTGTTGATTTACATAAAATAAGCTCCAGCCAAACAGTGAACACCATCTGGGCAGGCCAGGTATTTACTGTGAGCTTTGTTCCTGGGGGCTTCTGCTGTCGCTGGGATCCTGGTGGTACCAGAGCTTGCTGGGGCTGGTGGCACTGTGCCTGCCTTACCTGGAGCAGCAGTGTAGTGAGCACACTGTTGATGGGGCACCAGCAGCCTGCTGGGAACCACCCTGGCATGTCCCCAGTTCTGTGCTGGGACCGCCTGCCCTACTGTGTAGTGACATTTTACTCGTAGTTGGGCTGGCTCTTCCAGGGCAGGAAAGATGGAGAGCCCAGTAAACCCGAGGTGCCTCCCACTGCTCTGCCTGGCCACGCCAACACCTTGCCCGCTCTCGCCCTTTCTCGCACAGACCCTCTGCGTGTGACCCTCACACCAAAGAAGCTCAAAACGGGCATCGGCAGCACCGTCATCCTCTCTTGTGCCCTCAGTGGGTCCCCCGAGTACGTCATCCGCTGGTACCGCAACACGGAGCTGGTGGTGGTGGATGATTACATCTCCATCCGGGGCATCAGCAACGAGACCCTCCTCATCACGGCCGCACAGAAGAGCCACTCCGGGGCCTACCAGTGCTTTGCCACCCGCAAGTCCCAGACGGCACAGGACTTCTCCATCATCATGCTGGAGGGTGAGCTGGCTTCCGTGGGGTGGGGGCTTTCCTCTGCCCCTCTCCGGGGTGTGTCGGGATGCTTTTGTGCATGGCTGGGGGCAGAGACCCACTGGAGTGGGGAGTCCTGGGGTTTCCTGAGCTGTGTGTGCTGTCTGTGAGCAGCTCGGGGATGCAGCACAGTCAGGATGGGGAAGGACCAAAATAAGGTTTGACTTGCCCGTCCCCAGCCCCTGGGCCGAGCGTGTCTTGCACCGGGTGTCCCCTCCCTGATACAGGTCACTGGGTGTTTGGATAAGGGCTGGGCTCTGCCAAGCCAGGAGCTAAGGGCTGTTTCTCCCTGGCACGTCCCCTCGCAGCGCGTCCCTGCTGCAGGGATGCAGGCAACTGTTGCCACCCAGGGCTCCTGTCCCGGCTGTGCCGGAGCTCCTGCCCCAGGTGGGGGCTGAAACCATCCTGCCAGTGGGTGACTGCTGCTGCCTCTGCCTGTGGCTGCCGCTCCCTGACCCCCCTCCCCCCGGGTGCCCCCCAGATGGGACCCCCCGCATCGTCTCCTCCTTCAGCGAGAAGGTGGTCAACCCCGGGGAGCAGTTCTCCCTGATGTGTGCCGCCAAGGGGGCCCCCCCGCCGACCGTCACCTGGGCGCTGGACGACGAGCCCATCCCGCGGGACAGCGGGCACCGCACCAACCAGTACACCATGTCGGACGGCACCACGGTCAGCCACATGAACGTGACGAGCCCGCAGATCAAGGACGGCGGCGTGTACCGGTGCACCGCGCGGAACTCGGTGGGCAGCGCCGAATACCAAGCGCGAATAAACGTAAGAGGTGCCTGTCTACTTTTAAATATCAGAATAGGACTTTTACTGGGCTTTGGTTTCGTTCTGTTTCCCAGCTGATCGCTCCTCTTCCAACTGCCTCTACCCCATTCCCCATGCTCCACGGTGCTGAGCCTCCCGCCACTTAACGTGGGGAGTCTGACACAGTGCAAAGTGGCCCTGCAGCCTCGGGGGGCTAGAACTCGGCTTTACAGGGGCAAAAGGGCAGTGCTGTCCCCACTGGGGTCTGCTCTCACCCTGCACAGCTGGTTTACACCTCCCCGAGGGACCCTGCACCCAGAGAAGGCGGTGGTGGGTGCAGGTCAGGGAGCGACGGCACCCATCGGTGCCGGGGCATCTACGTGACAAATGATGATGAGGCAGCACGTGAAATTGTGGAAAATGAGCTTTGATTTGTCGTGTCTGTGTTTTCTTTGTCTGCTAAAAGGCATGGCCGCGTTAATCACCGTGTTATTACGGCGGGCGCGTGTCGCTCGGCGCGTTGCGGGGAGCGCATTCAGGCATGGGCTGGGGTGTGAGCCCCTGCCCCTTAATAATCCCCGCTTGAAGCTTCCAGGCTTAGAGGTGGGAGGGAGACAGAGGCAAGGTAGCGTTTATCTCTCTACTGAGGGAGAGTTGAAGGGCTGTGTTTGTGTCTCAGGTTTGAAATGGATCTAGTGGCTTTTTGGCTGGGATCCCAGGAGAGTCGGCATTTTGCTGCTATTTACTGCTAAATTTGGAGCAAGTTCATCCCTCAGCCACGAGAAGCTAGAGCTGTGTTTTCAATGAGGACGTTCCCTTGTTTCCATTCCCTGCGCCCCCCCTTCCCAGCCGTCAGTACTTGATGGGCTGTCACTAGATAAGATTTGGGCTTTTTTAGCCCTGGAATGGAGCAAGTTGTCCTCAGACAGGCCCAGGAGACAGAGTGAGATGCTAATTTCTTTCTTTTTTCTTGTTCCTTTTCTAAAAGTGTCCCAGTCTGAGAAACATCACCCGTCAGCTTATCCTGAGGGTCCATTAAGCTGTTTGTCCTGCTGCACACTTAGGATAGGGAGTCAGGACAGGGTTCATCTTTAGATTCATTTGCTATTTTATGCAGGGGCCAGGAAAACAATGTAATTATTGATGCATGAAACCTCTTGTTGAGATCCTCAACTGCAGCATCTCCCAGTCCATCAGCCAGCATATGAGCCAGGCAGAAAGTGATGACTGGCTGGCGTTTTGGCAACGCTTGGGTTGCCAGCGGGAGGCTCAGAAAGGCACGTTTTAGGGGAGGTGAAATACGTGTGCCAACAACAGTCAGGTTCCCGTAGCAGCTCTTATCCGAGGATGTTTGGCACGATGCAGGCAGCTTCCTTCTAAGAGAGGCCCAGAGTGGCTGGGTGGGTGGGGGGAGCGTTCCCTGTCTCTTCTACAGCTCCCGTGGCTGTGATGGAGATGTGCTGGGTGGCCACAGCTCCCAGTGCAGAGGAATGTCCAGACACCGCCCAGCCTCCTCTGATGAGCAGCAGTGGGTGTCTGTGGGTGCAGCTTTTCCTCAGCCCAGAAGCTGCAGCTGCCAGCTTGGGGTGGGATGTGCCAAAGTGTGGCCACGATCGAGGAGCACAGTCCTCGTTCAGAGCTGTGCTGTTCGTACACGTGCGAGTAGCTGTAGCTGGAGGTTGTGGCCGATGAGCATCTTTCCCCACACATGCTCAGAGAGGAGCCTGTGCCTGCTCCTCACCCAGAACCAGGCTGGGTGCCAACTGCTCTGGTCACCTCCTTTGCCTGTGAAGCTCGCTCTGAAGTTGCAGCAGATCTGCATGCAAGCAAACAGCCCTTCGGAATTAACCTAGCCTGCCTATTCCTTCCTCCCCAATATGTAGGTCCCCCGAGCATCCGAGCGATGAAGAACATAACAGCGGTAGCGGGTAGGGACACTTTCATCAACTGCAGGGTGATCGGGTACCCGTATTACTCCATCAAGTGGTACAAGGATTCTTTGCTGCTGCCTGATAACCACCGCCAAGTGGTCTTTGAGAACGGAACTCTCAAGCTGATGGATGTCCAGAAAGGCATGGATGAAGGCGAATACCTGTGCAGCGTGCTGATCCAGCCCCAGCTCTCCATCAGCCAGAGCGTCCACGTCACTGTCAAAGGTGAGCTGGTGCAGAGTCTCTCTCTGGATCAGATGGAGAGGCTGTCCCAGTTGCAGGGTGAGGCAGAGGAGCGTCGCAGAGGGGATGCTGTGATGATGGGAGTTGGGTTCCCACCGTGGCAGCCCTCGGGAGCTGGTTCCGCTCCCGCTGGAGCGGCTACTGGGTCCTGCCTGTGCGCCTGCCACTGCCCCGAGCCACACCGTATCCATTTCCCCTTACAAGCCATGGAGCAAGGATTTACGGTGTAAACATAACGTATTAAAACATCTAACCTTTGCTCGGATCACCTTCACCGATGTTTTTCTGTGTGCGTTAGCTTTTAAAAAAATAATACTCTTGGTCTTCCGAGCGCGCGGAACATCTTAAAAGCTTCTCGAGGCCATCAATTATTCAGCCCCTTTGAGGGAGCTATCAGTCCTAATGAATTGAGCGGATGCATTCCTTCCCAGTGACTCGCCGAGATTGTGCTGGGAGCGCGCGGCGCTCCCGTATCTCCCGTCCTCAGAGTTGTCGGGTCGTCTCTGCCCGTCGCAAGCACGGTGTTTGCAGTAAATCATTTAGACAAACAGAGCGGCGCTGGGGACGGAGCTGCCCAATTGTCTTTCTCGGTCTCACCCAGCAGGGTATTTATGGACTGGATTTTACGCTGATCCCCCTCCCTCTCTTCCCAGCCACGGTTTTCTTATTAGGAATCAGGTTCACAAGAGAGTGCATCAAGCTGATTATAGATGCTACCACTTGATTAGCTAATGCTCCTCTCCAAGGCTTTGCGAAGGGAAGAGAAGGCTGCGATAGCCTGAGAATGGCATGGGCAGGACTTCCGTCCCCTTGGGCCCACAGCGCAGGGCACGGACAGCCCTGCCTCTCCTCTGGGGAACTTACAGAGGTTCCCCATCCTCCTGGGAGCTCCAGAGCTTGAAAAGAGGCCAGAGCTGGGTAACTGCTGGTCAGCTCCTGGGGTGGACAGGGCTGGTGTGGAGAGAGCAGCACTGGGGACATGTGCATGTGAAGTTCAGTGATAGGCTTCACTTTTTGTCAGTTGCTGGGAGATGCCGTTGGAGGATGCAGGGTGCTGGAGTTCAGCTGAGGATCCCTATGTTCTGGGAAGAACCACTAGTGAACCCTTCCCAGCCAGAACCTGGGGTCGCTGCCTTCCTTATTTGCTCTGGCCATCAGATAAAAGGCCCCTGGAAAGGAGTTGCAAAGGCCCTGGAGACAGAGCCAGTTCTGTGGAGCAGTGAGTAACTAGAGCTGTGGAGAGTGAGGAGCACAGGATGGCCTGGAGCCCCATAAAGCTTTTATTGCCACAAGTGCCTGGTGACCGTGTTAAGTGCTATGAGTGAGTTGTGCAGGTCTTTCTGAGCACGCAGTGGTAGAAGCTTCACAGCTCCCTGGGACCGGTGCTGTGCGGGCAGCTGGCAGTGCCAGGGCACTGGTGGGGTGACACTTCACTCCTTGGGAAGGCAAAGTGTTTGCTGGGGCTGCCCTTCTGACCCCAGCTGCTGTGCCAGGCACCGTAGGCAGGGACACCCTTGTGTGGTGTCCTGGGCTGTGGCCATGGGGCCGGATCCTGCCACGGCCACGTGAGAGAGCCTGGGAGCCCTGGAGAAAGGAGAATTGCAGCAGGAAAGGAACTGGGAGGGAGAGGTGAGTTGTGAGCACTGGTTGAGAGGAGCTCGAGCAGAGTGTGCTTTTCTGCCCTTATTCCTGGCAGCTTGGAAGCGGCTGGTGGGGTGTGTTTGGAGAGACACGGATCCACAAGCCCATCCCTGCTCTGCAATAGACTGCAGTGCATTCCCAATTAATTATTCATTAATTATGGAAAACAGTCAGCGCTGGCTCCATGGCTCCGGCAGCTCGAGCCACGTCGCTGCAGCTGGTGAAGGGGCAGGGCAGCCCTGCCTGTATCTGCCTGTGCCTGCTGGCAGCGGCTCACAGCCCAGGGGGTCAGCGCCCACTGCTCACCCACTGCTTGCCAGAGCTGCCCAGCCAGGCCAGGGCCACCGGAGATCAGGCGCCAGGGACCTTGGCAATGGGGTGGAGATGGGAGCCCGGGGCCGTGCGTGGTGGTGCGGAGAGCCGCTCCTCTGCGAGAGGGCAACTTATTTCTGCCGAGGGGACAATTGGCAGCCTGCTAATTAAATTATGGAGACTGCGGAAAGAGGATCCCATCTACCAGGTGCTGAGCCTTGTTAAGCTAATTGTCCCCCTCTCTCCGCCTTCTTCCCCCTCCCACATTGCCAGGGATGCTGCGGTTGCCTAATTAAGTTATCAGAAAGATAATGGCTGGTTCTGAAGCCAGTACCTTTAAGAAAAGCATCCATCTAATAATTGCTGTTCTGCAAGTAGATAAATGCTGAGGTGGAATTTCAGCTGGGGGGGGTGGGGCTGGGGCTTTCCCCAGGCAGGGCCTGCTCTGATCAGGGGGTGGTGGTTGTTCCATCCTGCTCTTAGTGTGGTGGCCCTGTCAGGTAGGAGATGTCTTCCTGCTGTCCTCTGCTTGGCAGCACCTTCTGCTCTCCTTGGCTGTGAAAGCAAAAGCCTGCCTTAGTTTCTGGGCTGCTTCTTCTCCCGGGGCAGCATCTCCCCCAAGCCCTGTGTGGCCCATCCCTGCCGGAGGCTTTCCTGGATGGGCTCTCCAGAATGCTCTGCTTCTCCCCTCAACAGTCCCTCCGCTGATCCAGCCCTTCGAGTTCCCACCGGCCTCCATTGGGCAGCTCCTCTACATCCCCTGCGTGGTCTCCTCTGGGGACATGCCCATCCACATCACCTGGAGGAAGGACGGACACGTCATCCTCTCTGGCTCTGGGGTCACCATCGAGAGCAAGGAGTTCATGAGCTCCCTGCAGATCTCCAGCGTCTCCCTCAAGCACAATGGCAACTACACCTGCATCGCCAGCAACGACGCTGCCACGGTCAGCCGCGAGCGGCAGCTCATCGTGCGGGGTGAGCCCCCAGTCCCCGTGGGAGGGTGGGTGGTGGGAGAGGGATGGAACAGGGAGATGTTCCAAGGCTGGAGGGAGAAGAGACTGTTCCCTGGTTGCAGGAGTGGTGCAGAGCAGGGAGGGTGAGGAACAGGGGCTGAGCCAGGGCACCCAGGCAGGGAGGAGCTGCGAGGGGCTGGTGGGATTTTTGCTACCATGGTTGTCTTTTCTCTCAATTCACTCAGTGCCTCCTCGTTTTGTGGTCCAACCCAACAACCAAGACGGCATTTACGGTAAAGCTGGGGTGCTGAATTGCTCAGTTGATGGGTACCCACCTCCGAAAGTCATGTGGAAACATGCAAAAGGTAGGGGTGGAACACGGCCACGTATGGGGAGCTCCATGGGGAGAGGCCCATTCAGCACGGCTGCCCCAGCACCGAGCCTCACAGGCTCCTCGGCCTTGGCTCAGCTCCGTGTCTCTGCATCCCCTCCTAGGAAGCGGCAACCCTCAGCAGTACCACCCCATACCCCTCACGGGCCGCATCCAGATCCTGCCCAACAGCTCCCTGCTCATCCGCCATGTGCTGGAGGAGGACATTGGCTACTACCTCTGCCAGGCCAGCAACGGTGTGGGCACCGACATCAGCAAGTCCATGTTTCTCACTGTCAAGAGTAAGTAGCTAGGGCTGCACCACAGTGACGAGGGTCTGGGGACCCAGTGACAGCGGCTTGTCGGTGCAGCTTGGCCCAGCACAGTCCCCTCCTCTGTGCCAAGGGTTCCCACTGTGCCAGGCTCTGCCCTTGGCACGGCACATCCCTGTGATCGATGTGTAGGGCATGGGAAGGGGGGAGACACATCGATTCCCCTTCTCCAGGGACCTGCTCCCCTTTTGCTATTAAACACACTTTGTCTTTAATAAAACCGAGCAATCAATCTACATCGTACAGGAGGAAAAGAAATAGCTGGGCTAATTTGACAGGGCTGGGCTGGGCAGGGTTGTTAGACACTGTGTTTGAACTGCACCTTTTATTGGATTCCTCTCCCGTTGCTATCAGCAGAATGCATAATCTCCAGCTCCTCTTTATTTATTTTGATTGTTGCTGCCGTGAGCGTTCAAACCTCATAAAGGAGGTGGTGGAGGAGGGGGGGGACCTGCCCCTCGTGCTCGCTTCTGTGGCAGCTCCCTTGTGTCTGGGGCTGGGCTCAGCAGGGCTAAACTCTGCTCTGCCCGCACCGGGGGACAAGGCAGAGAGCACAGGGTGAGGGGGGGCTGCAGGCAGAGCCGAGGGAAACACCACCCCCCAGTGCTCCCTCGGTGCCACCGTGTCCTGGCGAGGGTCTGGCACCCGGAGAATCACCCAGGATGAGGCAAGGAGAGAGTGGCTCTGGCTCGAGCAGCCCCCTTGCTGCCTTCCCTCCCCAGCCATCACTTTCTTTCCTGGCATCATCAGGCGTTTCTCCCGGGGCTTCTCCCCACCCCCTCTCCACTAGCCTCTGCTTTGCTGGGTTTCTGCTCCCTCCTGTCAGCTGTTTAATTTATCCCACCGACTGATGAATCAAAACGAGCGACTTCAAACGCCGTACTTCAATAAGGCACAGGTACAAAGTCGAGGCGATTAATCCCGAGCGGGCGTGCGGCAGTGGCGGAGCCCGAGCTGCCGCCTTGTCCCCGCTCTCTGCCGTAATTGCATCCCAGGACAGGTTGCTGGCTGACTTGAAGAGCACGTAACCTTATTATGCATGTGCTTCGACACTTCCTGGAGACCTCGCAGCCTTTGAAAAGGGTTGGATGAATGGGTAGACAAAGCGCCACAGCCAATTAAGCCTTATATGGGGCTCTTTGTTTTGTTTCGTTTTTGGGGTTGTGTTTGTTTAGCGAAATGTCAGGCCAATTAAAGTGAGATCAGCACCGGCTTGCTTTGAAAGCCAGGCCACTGCGGACGGAGTTTAATGGAAGTTAAGCAGAGCCCAAACAGAGTGGTGGTGGTCAGCAGGGAGAGGGGAGCCGCCAGTTCACGGCGGCACGGCCCCTTCCCCGAGACCACAGTGATGGGCTCCAGGGGAAGCCGAGATGACCAGGTAGTGTCCCAGAGCAGTGCCTGCCACCCTGGCTGAGGGTACACAGACCTGCTGGTGGCAGGGGGAGCTGGCTGCTGTCCTTGGGGTCCTGGAAGCTGTCTGGGGCTGTGTGGAGCAATGGGCAGTGCTCGGAGGGGGACTGGAGAGGGGCAGGTGCCCGCGGGTCGCAGGCACAGGCGTGTTTGGAAGCTGGCTGCCATACGGTGCCAGCACGACTGATTGCTGCTGTGCAATTTGAATTAATCTCGTGCTTCAGGTGAAACTCAGCTAATCAATGGAGAAGGGAAGCTGAAACGGGTGCAATCAAATTAACATCACAGAGCTGGCTCCAAACAAGGAAGAGGGGGGCGAGGGAGGCGGGCACAGCCCTTGTCACCCTTGTCACTGTTCTCATTCTGTTGTCAGCAGCGGGCTGCAAAGCAGCTCATGGCTCAGTGTGGCACGGGACGGCTGCCGGCTCCCTTTGTAGGCAGCCTTATCTCTGCCCAGCAAGTGCGACCAGCCTCTTGTCAACAAGGCCCATGGGCATGGGGAGCGTGGCAGCGGCGGTGGCTGAGGGGGCTGGTCACAGAAGGATTTGGAGAGTTCTCCTCAGGGGAAGCCTCTTGCAGAGCAGCAGGGCTCTGGCTGGTGCTTTACCAGGCAGGAGCCAGCATCAGCGATGTCCCTACACCCAGACTGGCTGGGAGCAACCCCCAGAGCCCTCGGAGGGTCCCACAGCTGAATTCTGGGTGACTCTGTTCCTCCACAAGCAGGTGTTGGGTACCAGTGTGCAAGAGATGCTGTTTCTGTGCTCCAGGTCACGCTGTCTGCCCGAATGGTTGGGGTTTGCTTAGGGTTTGCCTCACCTCCCTGCTCTGGACCATGTGCTGCTCTCCTGGGACCCTGGCAATTGAGACAACTTGATATGTTTACATCTAAGGAGCTGCTCTTAATCAAACATCAATAAGTGCTTTTCAGTGAAGCGGAGCCTGAAACGGAGCTTATCTCCTGGGGCTGCTGCTTTCCAGGAAGGGGGCTGATGTCTCCTTAGCTGCCAGAGCCCCTGGGGTTTTCCTGCCCCTTCAGCCCTTGTGGTCATGCAAACCCCAGGCCCCCAGCCTGTGGTACATGAAGGCTGAATGTGGGGAGGCAGCCCCCTGTGCCCTGCCTGCCCAGAAGTCTTGCTTTGTTTCTCGTAGCTCTTGATTTCCCACACGCAGGACTGCAGGTCCACCAGAGCAATCGCCACAGGTCTGAGTGCTGCTCTGATACCCCTGCTCTTTGCTGTCCCCCTTGGGGCAGGATGGCCATGGGATGGGGCCAGTGCCTGCCAGGATGGGGCCAGCAGGTGCCAACCTGGGCACTTCTGTCCCAACTGCGTGGGCACCTGCCCTGCACCCTGCAAACCCCGGCAGTCGGGAGGAGAGGTTTCCGTAGCTGTTAATTGAATTACATTGCCACAGAAAGCCGAGAAGTCGTAGCTCATTAGAGCCTCTTGTGTCCCATTAGAACAGTGTGTGTTGCCTTTGCGGATTGTCATTATCATACATTACTGCGGGACTCAGCACCGCTGTTTGTTTATGCATTACATTTTTTTCTGCTTCCCCAGGCTGCCCTGGCTCCCCCAGCCCGCCTCTCCGGCACGGCACCGGGGCTGGCTCTGGCAGCGGCCAGGCTCGGTGCCAGGGCTGTGGGCAGAGGACTCGCTGTGCTGTCCCACGGGCCGTCCCCAGCTGTGCTGCAGCCGCTGCCCGCGCAGCACCGGGCTCTGCCCGTGCCGGGTGCTCCCCGCTCCTTGGGTGCCCAGCACCACCCAGGGCCTCCCCACCGTCCCTTCTCGTTGGTGTATTGGGGTGCCTAGGAAAAACCATATATGTATACGTGTATCTGGTATCTGCAATGCAAAGGCAGCCTTGTTGATGTGAAATCGCACTCTATATTCTGCCCAGGTTTATACGAGTGAATTATGCAAATCTGTGATGGAAAACATTCTTCCTCTCATCCTCGGGAGTGTAAAACCTTAGTCAATAATTCATACCTGCACGTCTCAGACTGGAGGCTTTCTCTTCATTATAGTGTGTGCTTGGTTATTTGTCTTTCCCGTTTTATTGTCTACCCTGGTGTAATGCTATGCATTATAAAATTTATCTGCTTCATTATTTTATGATCCTGAGCTGTATAATGCAGCGAGACAATTCTGCTTCGGGCTGCGTGGCCTCTTGCAGAGACCCACACCCAACGCCTCCCTGGCAGGGTCTGCGGGCTGTGCCAGGGCTGGGCAGCCGTGGGTGGCACCCAGCTGTCCCCTGGGCACATGGGTGACCCCTGCCTCCCCACAGTCCCGGCCATGATCACCTCCCACCCCAACACCACGATCGCCATCAAGGGCCAGACCAAGGAGCTGAACTGCACGGCGCGGGGCGAGCGCCCCATCATCATCCGCTGGGAGAAGGGTGACACCGTCATCGACCCCGACCGCAACATGCGCTACGCCATCACCACCAAGGACAACGGCGACGAGGTCATCTCCACCCTCAAGGTGAGGGCCGGGGGGTCTCGCACCCTCCCGGGCTGCCGGGCATCTTGCTCGGGTGATGGAGGGGGGTAGGTGGCACAGGGGGTGTCCAGGGAGGGTGTCGGTGGTCCCCAGCTGGTCTCTGGAGGGTGGCACAGAGGCTGGAGCTGCAGCTGGGCTCCCAGGGTGGCAAAATTGAGTCCAGTGGGGAGGGATGCTAGAAACGGAATCTTGGGGCAGCTGGGTGAAGCACCTTGCCAGTGCCTGGACTTCTACAGCCACCATAAGAGTTGGGGTTGCCCTGGGCCCACACGAGGAGCTGGGCTTTGCCTTGTAATTACACCAGTTAAAAACCAGCCCATCTGCTTGCTGTGCCAAGCCTCTGGACTTTGCACTGATCTCGGCTGCCTGCGTGATGGGCAAATTTTCAGTGCGGGTCTGAGCTGTGGGACTGGGCTTTGGAGCACGACCTGCCCCACAGGCACAGCTCCTGCTGGGGCTGGTGCCAGGAGCAGGCTGCGATACCGGGGGAAAGCAAGGGCAGGGTGCTCAGGGTAGCTTGGCCTGAACTGGCTCCTCTTCTTCCCTTGAAATGTTCATAGCTGAAACCAGCCGACCGTGGGGACTCAGTCTTCTTCTCCTGTCATGCCATCAACTCCTACGGGGAGGACAGAGGCTTGATCCAGCTCACCGTCCAAGGTACTCATTCCCCCAGAGTGCAAAGCCTCACTGTGAGGGTCCCTCTGCTCCCAGGGCGCTTCTCTGCCCATCATCACTCCCCTGCCCATGTCTTCCCCAGAGCCCCCTGACCCACCAGAGCTGGAGATCCGCGAGGTGAAAGCCCGGAGCATGAATTTGCGATGGACGCAGCGTTTTGATGGCAACAGCATCATCACTGGGTTTGATATCGAGTACAAGAACAAGTCGGGTAGGTGCTGGCTGATGCGATCTGAGCTTCTTTCCCCTCCCTGTGCCACCATGGCCCCCAGCCAGTAACGAGGCTGGGGGCTGTGCTGTGGCCACTGTGTCCCTGGGCTGGGCGGGCAGGTGAGGGGCTGCCGGTGCCTCCAAGGGAGTATTCTGCATCCTGCTTCCTTTGATGAAGGAAGAAGAAAGCAGCGTTAATGAAATACGTTCCTTTCTGTTAGATGGGAGCAATTGAATGGGAATATTGAGAGAGACAGTATTTGTGAAAAGCCAAACCTAGGCCATGCAACAGTGAGGAGGGGGAAGTGGCACCCCTCTGTGGGGGCTGGGGATGAAAGCTGGAGATGCTTGGGGTCTTCACCTGCCTGAGCACAGCCCCCTTGGTGCTTCAGGACTCAGGTGCTGACCCTCTTGTCTTGCTCCTCTGCTTTTCCAGATTCCTGGGATTTTAAGCAGTCTACACGCAACATCTCTCCGACCATCAACCAGGCGAACATCGTGGACCTCCACCCAGCCTCCGTGTACAGCATCCGCATGTACTCCTTCAACAAGATCGGGCGTAGCGAGCCGAGCAAGGAGCTCACCATCAGCACAGAGGAAGCAGGTGCTGCTCCTGGCTCAGATGCTGGGGCTGGAGCATCCTCAGCTGGGTATTTTCCCAATGAAAAGGTCCTTTCCTGGTGCTTCTCAACATGCTTTTTTCGGGTCTCTTTCTCCACAGCTCCTGATGGGCCTCCGATGGATGTCACCTTGCAGCCGATGACATCTCAGAGCATCCAGGTCACGTGGAAGGTGAGTGGGGCTGGGGCAGTGGGTGGGCTTTCCTTGGCAGTGCCGAGTGCTGTTCAGAGCCTCTGCCACAGCAGCTTGTCCTGTGAACCCCGCCTTTTGTCAGCAGTTACAAGGGCCGGGAAGAGTTTCCCTGGCCAAATGAAAACCTAAAGGCTGGGTGGGCAGCTTGGCTACATCACACAGGGTCCTCATTAATCATGTTTTGTAACAAACTCATTATCTCATAGGATGTCCATGAGGGGCCATGGGGGAGAGAGGATAAATATGTAAAAACTGAGACACTGGGTTGCAAAGTGCTCGAGAAAAGATCAATAAAACTTAGAATTCGATTTATTTTTCCAAAGATTCATAATGAAAAATAAAATTGATTATAAAGTTAGAACTTTGGAATGAACTGGTAAGTTAATAAGTTTAGGGTTCCAGCTTCTCCCCCCTCCCCTTAAGCACTGAAAAACAGATTAATGGAAAATAAGATTCACTTGGAAGATAAGTCACTTCATTTTAGGAGTATCTCAGTAAGATGGATCACCCTGGCTTTGTAACATAAATTTGCAATCAACCCTATTGATTTCTTAATGCTTCAGAGAAATATTGTTAAGATTGATCTCAACCTGGCCTCGTGCATTTTTAAGGCTATCAGACTTGGGGGTTTTTCCCTCTTCCCGTTGAGCTGCTCCAGCCAGGGAGTGGTGCTGGCCAGACATGTTCTGCTGCCAAGCCAGCACCTTCCCCTCCGGTGGCCTCTGAGCACCAACTGGACACGTCTTATCGCTGCTCTGCCACTCAGAACGTGCACCCGAGCAGCGCTGCAGGGAGAGAGAAATTAAATGATTGAGTGAAGCTGCTGGGGAGGGGTGTCCTGTGAACCTCCCGGCGCTGGGACGCGCTTGCTGGGCAGCGCAGGGCTGCATGACACCGCTCCATTCCTCAGGCCCCCAAGAAGGAGCTGCAGAACGGGGTGATCCGTGGCTACCAGATTGGGTACCGGGAGAACAGCCCGGGCAGCAACGGGCAGTACAGCATCGTGGAGATGAAAGCCACGGGAGACAGCGAGGTCTACACGCTGGACAACCTGAAGAAGTTTGCCCAGTACGGGGTGGTGGTGCAGGCGTTCAACCGCGCCGGGACGGGACCGTCGTCCAGCGAGATCAATGCCACCACGCTGGAGGATGGTAAGGCTGCTCCTGGCCCTGGACCAGGTGGTTTTCCTGTTTCCTGTGCCCAGGTCCCACCTGGGGGTTTCCCAGCCCTTCCCCAGCAGGTCTCAGGTGGTCGCTGCCCAAGTGCAGCGTTTGGCTCTTGGCTCGTAGCTGCCCTGAGTTGTGAGTGCGAGGATGCCAGGAACCCCGTGGCACTGGGCACCACAAATAGAAGGATGTCAAGGTGGATTTGGATGGTGCTGGGGAGGTTTCTATTTGGGAAAGATCACTGGTGGCCGCAGTTGTTTTAAAAACAATGAGAAAAAAGTTTTGCAGTGTGTTCGCTCTGCAGTTTTTCATACTTAATTAAGGCTCTCGTTAGCCTGTCAAACCACAATCGTTTCCTGGCTGCATTAGCACTCCTCCTGGGGTATTCACGGGCCCCTGTTTTAGCAGTAGTGTCTTTTCTGTAATTATATTACCTTAATTTTGTTCAAACGGACTATCTCTATTAGTTTATTATACTCCGTCCCTAATTACATGGTGCTTATATTTTTGCACCTAAGTAATATGAAACAATCATTTTCAAAGGGGATCATTATGGTGATGTATTATCATTTAAATGCTCATAAAAATTAGAGTTACTTCTTAGGGGGCAATGGGAACTAATTGCCGCGCATCCAGGCAGCTCTCCGGTTCTCCCCTCGCTGGGAAGCTTGGCGTGTCAGCCCGGTGGCCTCCCTGTCCCTGTGTGCCCTTAAGGGGGTCGCACCTGCCTTGGTGGTCCAGGAGGAGAAAAGCTGTGTGTTGGAAGCAGACAGCTGCTGGGTTTCACCTGGCCCTGGTGCCCTGCATGCTGGGCAGGACCAGCTCCAGGGGCTCAGGCGGCAGCACGGCAGGGTCCCGTGTGGGTGCAGTGAGGTGACTGATCTGTGGGACACAGCTCCTTCAGCCTGGCATCTGCCAGGCAAGTGCTATCTCTCCATCCTCCTGCTGATTGTCCTCCCCATCTGTCCCCTCCTCAGTTCCTAGCCAGCCCCCTGAGAACGTGAGGGCCATCTCCATCACGTCGGATGTGGCCGTCATCTCCTGGTCGGAACCCCCACGCAGCACCCTCAATGGGGTGCTCAAGGGGTACCGGGTCATCTTCTGGTCCCTCTACATGGATGGAGGTGAGATCTTTTGGAGAGCGGGTGATGTGGGGGACCTGGTCGTGTGGCAGCGTGGGGCTGATGGGTCCCATCTCCCCGCAGAGTGGGGCGAGATGCAGAATATCACAACCACGCGGGAGCGAGTGGAGCTGCGGGGCATGGAGAAGTTCACCAACTACAGCGTGCAGGTGCTGGCATACACCCAGGCTGGCGACGGTGTCCGCAGCAGCGTGCTCTACATCCAGACCAAGGAGGACAGTAAGTGATGGAGCAAGGGTTCTGGCCTCTTTCCCTGGCAACAGGGCTTGCTGGGCACCCAGAGCCGTGCCGGGAGGGGAGGAAGCACCCGGCACTGCCCGGCTGCGTGGTACAGCCCTTAGCCGCTGCTTTGGGGTACAGAGCCTTGAGCCAGCCCCGGGGCAGCCCCAGCCCACTCAGGTCTCACCACTGTCACTTAGGGTCGCAGCTGCCACGGCCGGCTGATGCCAGGAGCCCTCGCTGGTGACAGAGCTCGTTGTGTGGCTGCAGGGGTGCGGGGGAAGCCCCCTGTGTAAAGCCAGGGGCAGGGTATTTCCTATTGGCTGGTTTTTTTTCCCTTAAGTGCAGATATTTAAATATTTACACCCCTGCTTGCCCTACTTTAATGCCATTAAGCGGGTAGCGGTGCGATTCCCGGCCCTGTGGCTGGGGCGGCTGCCCGCCTGCCCAGGGAAGCGCCAGATGCTGGGGAGCACAGCTGGGCAGGGTAAGGCTGAGCCGTGAGCCACTTGGCAGATTAAGGAGATGGCCATTAAAAGCCAATCACAACCTCTAACCCAGAGCTTGGGCCGCAATTAACCCTCCTGCCTTTGGCTGTGCAGAGGGCTGGAGCTACCCAAGGAGGGGTGTCCCGCAGGTAGTGCGGTGATGACAGGGTGACCGCTTGCCTGCAGACCTGTCCCCACTTGTGCCTGCCCAGTGCTGGTGTGGAAATGTCGCCACAGCTCCTCGCTAGTGTGGTCGGGATGCCAGCCCTGGGGCAGGGTGCTGCCACCTCACTGGGCTGGACACAGAGCCCCTGGAGATGTCCTGGTAGCGGCTCTGCTACGTTTGTTCTCCTTCAGTTCCAGGTCCCCCAGCTGGTATCAAGGCCGTCCCATCTTCGGCCAGCAGCGTGGTGGTCTCCTGGCTGCCACCAGCCAAGCCCAATGGCATCATTCGGAAGTACACCATCTTCTGCTCCAGCCCCGGCTCGGGGCAGCCGGTACGGGACAGGGATGGGGTGAGGCTGGGGCATCAATGGGGGGTCAGTGCTGAGCTGGCCCCGCAGGAATGGGAGGGAGGGTGGACTGGTGCTAGGCAGCGCCAGCAGCAAAGATCCCTTGGACCAGGTCCATGGACTGAGAGTTGCAGGAGGTTGCAATAGGCAGAGTCCCATCATCTGTTCCCTTTCTCCAGCATCCACCCCCCACAGTGCTCGCTCCAGAAGGGGAAACGTGCTGGAAGCTGACCAAAAATAAAACGAGAATCAAACCTGGCTCCATCCTTCCTTTGCCAGGGAGAGGTTGATGGGAGGTCTGCAGACTAGTGCTTATCAAAAGCTCCTTCTCAAACTCATTTCACTATCTGAGCCTCTGGTTTCCAGGGCAACATAATCTTTTCATCAAAGCAACTGGTAAAACCGCTGGGATCTGATATTGTTTTCTTGGCATCTTGTCAAAACTGTCATTTGGGTAAAAAAAAATTATGTATACTATACAATATTCATATAGGTGTCTGCTTGTGGGGTACATTTACATCTGCGGGCCCCACAAGGGCATGTGTTTGAAGGCAGCAAGTGCACAGATACCTCTGCACAGTGGCGTGTTGGCACACACGGGTACTACAACCACCCCTGCACTGGGGCTCACTGGGCTCCCAGCCCCTTTTTGACACGGGCACAGCAGGGTGGCCGGGTGCTGGGCAGGGTGGCTTTGGCCCCGATGTGATGGAGGCTTGTGCCCAGCTTCTCTGGAGAAGCACCCACAGGGTTGGGTGCAGCCCATGTGGGAAGCTTTGGGGACCCTCTGGCTGCCACTGTGCCCACAGAGGGGTTTTGGCAGCCCAGCTGGGGTTTGCCTCTGCTCCCGGTCCCCACTGTAGCTCAGCGGGCAGCTGGGGAAGCCAAGTGTCCTTTCCCAGGAACAAATCATGTCATCGCAGCCATCTGTACCCGGGCCCAGGCCTGGGCTCCCTGGAGAAATGATGACACCAGCCGGTTTCCACCGGCAGTGGGAAATGCCAGGCAGGGCTGACGAGATGTGCTTCTCAGGAGCAAACCCGCAGCACCTCGTGGAGGTGGCTGCCAGGGCAGCAGTGGGTCCTCAGAGCGAAGACATCTCCCCAGGGATCGTTCCTGGGTGACAGGGACTTGTCTTGGTGGTGATGCTCCAGCCCCAGGGTGCCTGGGGCAGCTGAGATGGGCGGTGAGGGTCTCACAGAGGCTGGACCTTCTCCTGTTTCCCTCCCCACAGGCCCCCAGCGAGTATGAGACCAGCCCTGACCAGCTCTTCTACCGCATCGCCCACCTGAACCGTGGGCAGCAGTACATGCTCTGGGTGGCTGCTGTCACCTCTGCTGGCCGTGGCAACATCAGCGAGAAAGTCACCATTGAGCCTGCTGGGAAAGGTATGGCAGGGGCACCGGCTCATGGGGGGACATGTCCCCTGGCTCCGCTGCCCCCAGCCCCTTGGGTTGCCTTGGCTGCTCCTGCAGCAAGGGGTAGCTGGCGTGACCTGTGCCTGAGGCAGAGGAGGGACAGCACAGGAGGTTCTCGGCTCCTGTTACACGTTGAGGGGGGGGATCTGTGCACAGAGCCCAGCCCACCAGGCTGACCGCTTCCTTGCCCCTCAGCCCCTGCCAAGATCATCTCCTTTGGAGGCACTGTCACCACCCCTTGGATGAAGGACGTGAGGCTGCCGTGCAACTCTGTTGGGGAGCCGGTCCCTGCCATCAAGTGGACCAAGGACAGGTAGGGAGGGGGCCCGGGGCTGGTGGCACCGCCTTTGCTGTGGCACAGAGCTGATGTGCCCTGTGCCCTCCCGGCAGCGAGGACTCCGCCATCCCCGTGACGGTGGACGGCCATCGCCTGATCCAGGCCAACGGCACGCTGGTGCTGCGCTCGGTGAAAGCCGAGGACTCGGGCTACTACACCTGCACCGCCACCAACACCTGGGGCTTCGACACCATCATCATCAACCTGCTAGTGCAAGGTGAGGGGTGCTGGGGGGTGCCCTGCGCGGACACGCTCTGTCGTGGCGGGTGGCACAGTGACCCTGCGCTCCTGCTTGTCCCACCGTGGCTCTGTCCTGTGCCCGGGGCTCTCGCTGGCCCTGGCTGAGCAGGAGGTCTTGTTGCTGTTTCACCCTTCTGCTGGGACATGGTTTGGGGCTAACATTTTATATACCTGCAGGCCAGCAGGCTATTCATCCCAGTGAAGCTAGGCACAGGCTACCTTTGAGCCTATTTCCAAATTATTTGCATT
>WTSP01018899.1:0-13583 GCA_025331215.1 Actenoides lindsayi | reverse complement strand
TGGCCGGAAGGATTCAGTCTGCGCGATGGGCAGCAGAGGAGGGTGGAAGGAGGCGGTGGTGTGTGGCTGGGTGGCAGCGGGAGGATGTGCGCTTGAGGACAAGCAGACAAGAAGCCTCACAAGGTCTGTGTTTATTTAGACATAAATGTCCTTGTGTGCAGTAGGGACGGGGTTGACTGCTGTGCACGTGGGCAGCCCGTGCAGGAAAGCTGTGCTGCGTTTCAGTTGTTTTCAGGATATTTTGTATTTCTAGTACGAGCTGTCTATGTGGAGTAACATGAAAATGATACCCCTGGAGAAATTGAAATTCGTTGAATCAGCTGTATACATTTGATTGCAGCTACTCGTGTTATGTACAGTATAAGCATGGGTGTGACATCAGTTTCCTGGGCTTTCAATTATCTTCTTTGATCATATAATTGAGACCAAAACGTAACACAGCCAGTTTTTGCTGTATTTCAGAGACACTTGGAGGATGTGTATCTGACCACTCATTGTTTTCCTGGCCTCTGGTCGATGGCCTCAGGTTTCTTGGGGCAGTGGGAGAAGTGTGGCTCCCCACACTCCTCTTCCCACGTGCACTCAGGGTTGGTTCTGTGTCATCATCGTGCTCAGTTACACTACCTGCAAGCCCTGGAGAAAGATCAGCTTTAATGCGTTTTTTTTTTTTAATGTAATGCTCTAATTTGAGTCTTTCTGAACAAGTAGGTGTTTGGGTTTTTATACTGTATCCTTGCAGATGGTGTTTCTATTTAGACAGGTGCAGTACGTTCGTGACACTACAAAGTTCTGTTTAGAGGCAGCCCAGCTAACCTGGACAGGAGAAGCAGCATGTTAAGGTTTGCACAACACTGCCCTGAGCTGATCCTCTCCCTGGAGAAGCTCCCACCTCCTCTTGGCTGCACCGCTGCACAGCCAGCTCAGGCCTTTCGGCTCTGGCCCTGGGCCGGGCAGACCCCGAGCGCTTCCAGGGAGGAAAGGGTCCCCCCATCTCCTCCAGCACTGCTTGGCAAAGGAAAGGCAGGTGGTGGCCCTGTCAGGCACCTGATGAGAGCTCACCTTCTCCTGGGCCTGTTCCTCGTCCCTGCACCGCTCTCCGTAGGAGCTGCCAAGCCCCGGCTGCGCTCTCGGTGGCTTCGTGGCCTGTTTCTGTTATAAGAGGGTAACAGTCTATCTCCAGTTCTTCAGTAGGCTAATGTATCACTGCAGACACTGATATAGACATCTGGAATATGATTAAATGGCAGGAAGGCTCTATTTGTCTCAGCAAGACAAAGCATGGAACGGGTTCATTTGACTTGAAACATGTAATTAGCATAACCCTTCTGGATGCTTGTTTTATCATTTGCAATATAGTAAAAGATTGATTATCGTACTGTACCTTTTGAATTTCATTAATAGAATTGTTTTGTCCACTTGATTAATATGTTGCCTCAACCTCAGAATAATCAGATTAAACTAGGTTGCCTTATTCCTTTTGACTTGGAACATTCTTATTTCCATACAGTAACTTTTCACTAAGGCCCCACGCAAATTGGCCTTTGCCGCGTTTTGTCACCTTAACTGCTTGTCGGTGCACACCCGTCCCTGAACCTCTCCTAATGGCAGAGAATGGGCATTGCTGTTTGTGTGGCTTTTATAAGCTAATTAGCGAGAGTCTTCTGAGTTTTCGCTACATTGCCTTGAACAAATCAAGCATCTGCTGTCCGTGTATCGTCAAGTCTTTCAGATATTTTAGGTATTATTTCACAGAGTGGCTTCCCTATTTTGCATATGTGAGCCGTAAGACAATAGATGTTTGTTTTAATTACTGTCTTAGTTTCCAAAATAAACCACATCACACAAAAGACTAAGCCTTGCTCTTCTCAGGAGTTAGTACGGAAGGATTTCAGTTGTGTAGTGATGTTCAACACTCGCCGGTTGTGATCCGACAGCAGCGTTACATCAGTGGCACCCCACAGCTAACCTGCTTGTGTTGCACTGATACCAGCTGATCCTGTTTAAAGGAATGTTTCTTTTTGTTGAGCACCTGTATTTTAAGATATTTAGGAGTGAAGTCTGTTTATTGAATCTTATCCTAAGTCCAGAAGAGCTAAAACAGGACCAGGACAGGGGTGGAGGGATCAGCAAGAGAAAGGTGTTTTGTGGTAGTGGAATCAGCAAACTGCTGTTAGACTTGCAGGCGCTTTTCTGTGCTGCATAAACGGAATAGTTCTGCGTTCAATTTCGTCTTTGGCATTCTGATAAAAAGTGAATGTCACTTAAATAAAACGTGTTCCTGAAGCCTTGTTGCAGCCCTCCTGCTCCCCGCGGAGTGCCTGGTTCGGCCCCGCTTTGGCAGCTCCGTGCCTTGGCAAGCTCCGTGGGCACTGGTGCTTTCAGATGGAGTTTCGTCTTCTCCTTCTGAAGTCACGCATTCGTGGTCAACACTCACGTAACTAGCACTGGGAAAATTTCCTCCCTCTCTCTCTGGCATTCCCTTTGGCTTCTGCTCAATTTTTCCTTTCAGTTCTTAAGAATTAGGATTTTAGTGTGTTAAAGCTTGAAACGGTCTGCTGAATTTTGAGCTCCTCCACCTTGTGTGAAAGAAGAGACAGAAATCTACATAATTAGTTGCTTTTATGTTCATGAACATTCTTTTACTTTCAGTCTTCCTCTGGCTTCCGCTCAAGTGACTTACTGCTGTTAGCATCCTTCCCGTTACCTGCTTCAGTGAAAGTGGCTCAATTTTATTCATGGATCTTTTCCTTGGCTTCTGACACCGTGTGTAGCTCCACATGCATCTCTGGGTAGCCACAGCCAGATTTAAACCAGTATCAAAAATAAAGTGTTCCTAAGCAATAAGTAAGAGATTTCCAGGTAATCCATACTGTAAGCTTAGGAATGTATACAGGCTTCTGTTCGAGAGTGATGTATTGTGGGCCTCAGTGTCCAGTAAAAGGAAGATCCCAGTGACCAAGAGGTGGTAGAACATACTAAAAAAAATAATTCTTCCCCAAATGACAGCTCTGCAGAAGGGGAACCTGCTCTTGGTTGGCTCACTAGTAACAGCTGGCACTAAGGGAGGGCTTCTTTCTGTACGGATTTGTCCTGAGTGTAATTAAGCATAATTTGATTGTCCGAAGCCCCTGTAGTAAATTACTGCTGTTGCTCCAGGTTCCCGATGCAGGGAAGGAGGTCGTCCCGTGCGGGAGGGAGGCAGCGAGGACGGCAGGTGACTCTCGCCGTGGGTGCGCAGGCTCGGCTCGGGCTGTAGAGCCAAGATGTAGTTGTGCCAGTTTCTGCAAAAACATTTGTGGGGGTGGTAGGAAAGGAGAGAGAGCAAAACCTGTCTCAGTTTTCATACTGTCTGGACCTGAATACGTGTGAATCCCTTTCCAAATGTGACATGGACTGAGAGAAGGGGGGAGCTTAAGGAACATGAAAGCAGAATAAGGGAGAGGGAAGGTAGTTGAAGGTGAGAAGTACTGATGGGAAAAGGACCCTGTTATGAGCAGAGGCAAAACACCTCTGCTGCTTTATCCATTCCAGGGGCATTACCTTGGCCAGAGTTAGTGAGTAGGAGTACAGCAGAGAGCACGCGCGTGCCCTGGTGAGCCCATCTCCACGTGCTGCTGGTGAGCAGTCGTGGGACTCGCTGCAGGTGCTGCTGGGATCATCCCAACTTTTAATTACTTTTAACTGATGGGTGCTAACTGCAGATGCTCCACATGCCCCCACTCTGATAGCCCATGGCTGTACAGTGAGGGGGGTTGGAGGGGGTTTTTGTCCACCCCTGTTTACACACTAATACCATGTGTAGGGAGGACGTGAAGCTCGGATTGTGTTGGTTTGTCAGCGTACCTCAGCTGTACTCATCAGCTCACGATTCAAGTGTGAAAGGATTTAATCAGTGCCGCCAGCGCTGACGGCGCGTGCCCGACTCCGCTCGGCAAGCCGCGGGCTCCGGCAGCCCAGGAGAGCCGTGCGGTGCCTCAGACCAGCATCCCCAGCCCCGAGAGGTGTCCGAGCCGCGCTCCCGGCAGCCCAGCCGCAGCCGTGCGCGGGGGGCTGGCAGTGGCCTGCCGCCCGTGCTGGCGATTCCGTGGCTGAACAGCCTGCTGGGCCGAAGAAGTCAGGTTTCAGCATATCCTTTTTAAATTGTTCATTGCCGAGAAGAAATCAGCTTCGTGATCTCTTGGTGCCTTCTCTGCACCTCGGTTCTGGGAGGAAGCGCACACAGCGATCTTTTGGCTCTCTCCCCACAGACATTTTTTCTGGATGTAAGCTGTGTATACTACATAGAGAGTTTTTATATATACACACACCTGCGTGCATAAATAAACGTACAAAATATATGAACAGTCAGAATTTCTCAGCAGCAAAATGTGAATGAAGCATAAACTTATGTTCCAGGATTAAGATTTAAGTTTCTCTCTACCTGGGTTAACATTTGAGGTTACTGAAGTGTTTGAGTCATTGAACTTTAAGACTGCATTCATCACAGCTTCCTAGACTAATATAAATTTCTTCCCATTAAGTCAATAAGCGTGGTTACATCAGACAGCAGTTCTGTCTAGAAACTAAGATTAATGTCCATCATAAAAGTGACATGAAGAGACAACTTGTTTGATTTATACAGACTATTTTTGTCTTCCCAGTTTTAAAATAAAATTCAAGTTATTACTTCTATCAATATAGAGGCTTTCTTGCTCACTTCTGCTATTACTAAAACATCCTTTTCAAATGGTGTCTTCTTTTTAGTTCGAGCATGAGCCTGTAGGAGGAAAAACTACATGTGTAGGTGCACTCACAGGTACATACAGGTACAATTGACTGATATTTTTCACTTATGTGAAAGAGCTTTTTTGTGCCTTTTTTTTAGGGTGTTTAGGCTTTTTTATGTGTCTGTTGCTGTTTTCTGTAAGAAAGCATATTCCTGCTCAGGAAGGGAACGGGGTTTCTATTTATTTGTTTTCAAGTTCAGATGTAGAAATACAGTTCACGATGCTGCGGCAGCGAAGCATTGTTCTTGTAGTGTGACTCCAGATCAGCTGAGAGGGTGCCTTGGTGTTTGGAGCTGCTCAAAGCCATCTCCTAGCCTGCGGTGCCGCGCCGAGTGCCGTGGCGTCCCCAGCTGCCACTCCCTTCAAAGGCATTGACGTCATACTGAGCGTGAGCGTATCTTCGATTAATTCCCTTGAAAATTTTAGTCAAGTTAGGCCTCAGTTGCAAGTTTGGAGGCTTTTAGCTCTCATCTCCCATACTACCTTTTATCAGATTTCATGTGATCAAAAAGCGTGTTACAGAGCCATGAGCTTTGTTTCTCCTGTGGTCTTTTGGTGTTAATGGATCAACTTCACAAAGAGCCTTGTGATGGTACGCTGTTCCTGAAATGCTTCAGTAGATTTCCTTTACTGCCTATTAGCTCAAAGCTAGAATAGAATGGTGATGTGGCGATGCTAGCAAGGCCAAAAACGGGATTTGAGCAAGGCAATGGTGGCAGCCTAGTAAGTGAAGTAATATTAAGCTCACTTTTCATGTGGTTTATAGAGACATTTGGGTTTGCTTTTGTTTTTTAGAATTTGTTTAGAAGTCAGGCACGGGTATTCAAATGCTGCCTTTGTGGAGGAAACCCCCCCAGATTAAGAAGGTGAGCTTTTGGGCACAGCTGTATTGTTGTTTCTGGCACCCACCACGAACTCCTTTGTGGCAGTTCAATAGCTGAAGGTTCATCTGACACTTTGAAGGTAAAGCTTTAACAGAAATGAGCTACAGTTCCGAGCAAGGTACGGCAAGCATGTTTCTAACAGTTTCTCCCCAAAATGTTTGTGGTGTGTTTTGTGTGAAAAGGAGGTTTGCCGCGGGGAGGGTGGCACCCTTTCGGGTTCTTCCTACCATGGAGCTGGATTTCTGTTCAGGATAAATCATGAGCTGGCAGGTTAAGGCGCGTTCATCCAAGTGCCTCGTTCTCAGTGCTCTCACTCAGCGGTGTAAGTAGACCAGGAGGTGTGAGCCAGCATTTACTCTCTCTTGACGCTTTATCTGATGTCTGTCCCACACAGGATTGCCTGCTTAGGGGTAGAAAGTCAGCCCATGTCTCACCTAGATTGGCAGAATTACTGGAATTTCTTTTATTAGCATAAAGTGATGTCTGGGATTTCCATGCAGAGAAGGTACCTTTGCTGGAGACCAACAAAGCTTGGTCCTTGCTTCTCGTTGCTGTTTCTCTGAGGCTTCTCAGATCTCCCAGTTTTCAAACAAGGGGGAAGCAGTAGAAGTCGGCCATAGTAACCCTCTTTTTATTCAGACCTTGTTAGGATGTCGAGGCACAAGAGGGTTCTTTAATGGGTTCTACTGTTTTCTGTCTGTTACCAGGGAATCAGCAGGTGACAGGTTTTTTCTCGAGTAACTCCGTTTGCTCCATGGCTTGCCAGAACCTAAAGGGAAAAATGTTCTTGTCTGTCACCAGAGTAATGCAACCTGCGCCTCTGTAACAAACTTGAGTAAGTGTGCTAAATACTGTTTTTTAATAGGAATTAGTCAGGAACACGTTCCTTTAAAAATCTGATTAGCTTAAAGCATTCTAGCATGTAAAGCAGGTACCTGGGATACAGGTGTTTGATGCGCGTACCGAACGTCAGCGTTTTGTTGCCCTGCAAACGCAGGCTCCGCACTGCCCAGGGCCTTGCGTTGGCGGTCCCAGCAGTTACTTTCGTTCTAAAAATCTGAGTACAAGCAGAGTATTTATAAATGTACTAAATGTTCCATATTATTGAAATTTTAAAATCAATTAAAGCTTTTCTGTAATTGTCCGCAGACGTTGCATGCTCTGGATGAATGACGGTAGGCAATTTGTAAACTGGTTAGGTTCATTGTTGGCCATCTCTTAGGATTGATTCTCCTTTAATTAACTTTTATCTATCATGCATGTAATGTGATTCCCAATACGAATTACAGAATTTTAATTGAAATTGAAAAGTTCTGAAAGGTTGAATATAAATAATATGCATTATGTAAGTGCATATTCCAACTTACAGGGGCATTCTGAAGAGATTTTAATAACAAGGCAGGTTTTTCCACATGATTAAATTATCAAGTGACTTGACTGACTAGTTAGATTAGAAGAGTATAATTTGGTTTATTTCATAAAGAAAAACTTTACATCTTTATGTCCTTATTGATTTGCCAATGCTATGTAATGAGTTTCAGCTCACAAAAGTTACATCAGTCAAAATGCATTTTTTGGATTGGTAAACATAGCCGTATTTTGGAAATAAGGCCATGTGAAAAAATGCTGAGCATAGTTTAAAATGAACTATCACAAAGTACTGCTCCTAAACGGGCATGAAGAAATGCACAATGGCAGCAGGCATTCTGTTATTTTACATCTAATTATTGTGTGTAATTCCGGGAAAAATATTTTCTTTTCAGTAATCCCGATGTTTTCTTCTGTTTACTAAACCAAGTATGTCAGATGTGTTTTCGTTTATGCTCTTATTTTAGTTTACACACACTGAAAAACTTTTTTAGGATTCCTCCAAACTCAATTTTCAGTATTTTTAATGAACTTCAACAGAGTAAGCTTACATCATTATATTATTGCACCTTTGTTTTGTATCCTTATACCCTGATGGAATCGGTGCAGCAACTGGTGCAAAGGGTGCAAGGGCTTGTAATATCTAATCACATAAATCCTATTGCTTTTCACTTCAATGCAGTAAAATCTGTTAGGAAATACTGGGTTTGGCCCCTTGCTAGCAATTATAATTTAAAAACTTACAATATGCATCTCTGTGTCTTGCTGAAATGGCAACGTATGGATTAAGACCATGCAGGGTCATCACACTGAATTAAGTTTTTCTGCTCAGAGCGTCAGTGGCGTAACACTTCTGATTTTTAACCCTAACTTTGTATTAACAGCACTGGATAAAAGACAAAGAAAAGCTGGGAGAGACCTTTTTTCTATTTTTTAAGGTAAAGCATGTTGCATTAGTCAGTAAAAGTCAGTAGAGATTTTTTTCTTCAGATACGGGCAACTTGCACTGTACTTGTTCAAAACTGTGGTGACATAAATGGCACTGAAAGCCTTACTGTTTGGTGGTGCTTTTAGAGATTTCAGAGTTTTTTTGCACATTACAGTGAAGCCCGCGACTGCAGGTTCAGGGGATGTTTGTGGAGGATGTTAAGGAGAGAAGCGGCTCAGTTGGAGGGGCTGGGGAGAGGCAGACTGTGTGTCTGGTGAGGTCAGTCAGGGAGGGCTGCTTCCTGCTGAGTATGGAAAATGGGATTTTCAAACAAGGCTTCAGCGCAGGGCAGCGTTCGGATGGCTTTCACATGACCACACGGCTGTTGTTTCCCACACGGCACGTGGGCTTTGTGCTGAATTCTAGCTTTGACCCCTGTGATGGCTTCAGCACTGTCAGCAGCAGCTTCCCTGGCCTGTAGAAGTTCACCGCTAACAGGGACTTGATTTGCAGCCTCTTTACACTTCTGACTGTATGGTTGCTAAGAAAGTGCGTTGCACTGGTACCAATCTTTGTATCTAGGTCAAAAGCACAGGCGTAGTATGGTTGAAATTAATAATCCCAGCTTCTCTGCCAGCTCCAGTGGATTACCACATCATGACGTTTTCCTTCCTCCTCTCATGCAAGAAGAAGTATCTATAGTGATTTCAGTGTCCTCAAATGTTGATGCCCTTGCAAGAAGCTGTTCTCTCCCTCTAACCTGTGTCCCTCTTTCAAGGCTGTCTTGTTACACCGCAGTTCATCTTTGTTATGGTAATTTAAAAATTTAACAGGTTTATTAATCCTGCAGAATTTATTATAGTCAAACATGAGATATTATTAAGTTGCTATTGTACGAAGCATTTACCCTCGCTGTTGGAATGACTCGTCCTCTGCATTGGCAGATGCAGAAACGTTCATTTTGTTTCCTAATTAGGAGAGCTGCAATCAGGAACCATGACAGAGTTCAGCTCCTCAGTGTACAGCATGCCAGGTTCCATAGTGCAGGCTTTATAAAATTCTCTTTAATTCAGGAACAGAATATCATTAACTTTGTAAGTGGATGAATACAATGGACAAGCAATTTAATTAACTTCTAACATTGGATGTTGGACAGGAGACAAAATGAAATTATGCATATATTTCTTATGCAGGCAGTCAACCTTGAAAGGGGCTTGATTGTGATGGGTCAGACAGGGGGACAGCTTTGTCCAATTATTTGATGTTTAGTCCTAGAATATGAAATTTGAAATTTGGTACTTTGTAAATCAATCATCTCTTATTTTGAGGCAGTTACAAAGGTTCTTTTGAGATACAAAACAATCGCCAGTGACTGTGACACGCTAAATACAACCTTTTACCACATGGTACTTTCCTATTTGGAGATGACCTGTATAATACTAAATGAAATGGGCATTAATGCCTCCTCATCAAATTGAATTTGCCATCTTGAGTGTATTGTGTCAGAATATATCAATGAAATACTAAATCGATTTAAAGTTTTTAAAATTAAAAGCCTTTAGAGTCAAGTAAATGTGGTAAGAGTCATCCAGCTTACCAGTTTCCTACAAAATTAAGCACTTTTTTTTTTTAAGTAAGAAAAATCCGTAGTAAAATGTTAAACATCCAGTAGTCTCTCCCATCTGATCAGAAGCCACCCAAGGTGCATCCCAGTTCCAGTAGCAGCACTGAAGGCAAATCGTGTCTGCCATAACAGAGCTGGGAGGGATCGGGCACAGTGCCCATCAGCCGGTGCCCGAGCGGTCAGGGATCCACGCTGAGCACCTCTTGCTCTGCCCGCCGGCCCCGTGGCCGTGCACAGCTCTCCTGTCTACAGCTGAGGGACTGACCGGCGCCGTGTGCCAGGGTTTGGCTCGGGGTGAAGGAGCCACCGATTCACAGGAGCGCAAAGACCACAAGAAATTGCCCTGGGTTCCTTGCTGGGGTCTTGTATATCTGTCAGGTTTTGCTTCAGAGCTAGCCAGGATTTTTGCCCTCACAGCATCTCCCGTATGCCCTTGCAGATCAGGAGAATGGTCCTGGAAGGACATTCCATGTATTGGGTCTCTTCATGGTTACCAGGTACCTGTAACAAGTCTGGATTAATTTCTGATCAGCCTGGATCTACTTTGCCTTGTGGTAGTGTTGCTCTTCAGCTTCAGTAGTTCTTCCCATTCCCCACTGCTGCTCCTCATCTGTGGTTTATTTGCAGCTTTCCTTTGTTTTCCCAGATACAGTCAGCCTTTTTCAGTCACTTCTTGCACAACAGGATCATCTTCCCTAATCCTGATGGCCTTTCTCAGTGTGGCCAAGCCTTTCCCAGGGGCGGTGGGGATTGCTAGCATGATTCCAGACGATACAGCGGCACTGCGCTCTACAGCGGCGGCACGGCCATGGAGCACGCGCCGCGCGCCGAGCCCACCGCTGCCTTTTCCACGGCTGCGTCCCTCGGGCCTTTCTCCGGGGTGCTCCCTCATGCAGTTCCGGGGGACAGAAGTGTATGGCAATAAGGAACACATTTCAGGAAGAGGCGAAGTGCTGTGTTGGTCTCTGTGCCGTCAGTTACACTCCTAAGACAACTGAAATACAGAGTACGGCGAAGCGTTCTGCGCTTTGATCTTCTGCAGCCTGAGGCTCACGCTCAGTTTATCAAAGTTTGTAACTGTCACCAATATCCGCTGGATAAATCTGCCTTGTTGTACAATATTATGAGCCCTGTTTATCAAGAATTTACAAATGCCCAGGGAATTTTTTTGGCTCTCCATGAGGGTAAACACTGAAATGACCATTAAGTATTTAAGCATTGAACCACATATCTCTTTTTAGTTACGCTTACGCTGTCTGCTCAGAGAGAAACCAGGTTTCAGGTCTCTCTCTCCTCGTGCTGAAGAGCCAGTGACCATTCTGAGCAGCACGCTGTGCGGTGCCCTGGGGGTGAGGGCGGCCTGGAGCCCTCGGCAGAGGCTGGGGCTGTCTGACCGCACGCGCTTCCCGCGCTCAGCCCCGCTAGAAAGCTGCTGGGGCAGAGTGCAGAGCGTGCCCCTGAGTTACGGGTCTGGATGCTGTATGCAGACGGCCTCCGCTCGCTGTTGGTGCGGAGCCAAGCCGTGCGCCTCTTACCCTGATTGGGGCCTCCAGAGTGCTTGGGTAATAGAAATATTAAATAACGGCCTGATTAATGACTTTGTGAAGGTTCTGCCTTGACTTCAGGAATATTGATACGTGGCATTTTTTCTACCTGTTCAGCATACGTACGCTTCCCTTAACTCATGTGGGCTCCTTGGTCTGTCAGTAATCTTTCTTTTAAGAAAAAGAACCTCTTTATGATATTTTTTTAAGTGAATTAATTTGTAATTAAAATGCTGAATCTTTTCGTGAAACATGTCAGTATCAGAAGTGGTATTAAATATTCTGTGTCGGTGCAGTAAGTTACATACGGATTATTCATTTACTTACCAGACATGTTTATACAAAGCTGAGATTTTTTATTTGTTCTTTTTTTTTATTTATTTCTTCTTAAATTAGCTAGTCTTTGAAAATTGAATATGATTTTTCCTTTGCTCTGTTGATGCGGTAAAGAAATTATAAAGAAAAGGTAGTAGAGGTGTATCTTGTTAGCTGATGATCATTCACTTTGTTAGTCTTCAGAACAGGAAAACGAAAGCTCCTGGGACTTTGTTTTTTTCCTGAAAATGTACTACTGATGGTTGCTGTTGGCAGAGAGACCTCCCTGAGGTATCCATAAAGACCAGGTCTGCAAACAAGTTATTTTTTTATCATGGTCTCTTGATTAAGCATCTAAGTGACATGGGATTTAGGTATATTGGAATTTTTAAAGCAGTTGCTCCAGTCTGTCATGTAGACAGGTCACAGCCTTTTTAGAAACCTAAACATATAAGCCCATCTGCAAATAATCTAGATCTTGGTAATGAGTCTAGAAATGAATAGTACAAGCTACAAAACTCTATGGAAGCACTCATGGATCAGTTATTTCCTGAAGTACATCTCATTTTACTATTATAAAAAAAAAATAATCAGAATTTAATTTTGAATTATTTGGGGTTTTTTAGTGGTAAATTTATAGTGACTGTTCCTTTTGATAGTTCAGTTGTTATTGGTCTCACACTTCAAAGAACTGTTGTGAAGAAATAAGAGAGAGCGTGAGGGAGCGGTGCTGGATGAGAAAGGCACGTCTGGTGCTGCTAAACTGTAACTTCACAGGAAGGACTGTGGCATTAAAACTGGTTAGAAATCACATGGCATGTTCTGACAGCTCCTTGAAGCTGGAAACGTGGAATGCGTGAGGTTATTCATTCCTCTGGCACGAAACACTCAGGAGTGTAGCTTCTTAGGGGGTCCACCTGAGAAATGGGCAGGTCCGGAACATACATAGATGACAAACCAATGACAACTTTTTAAGTCAATAACCAGCACGTGGAAATTAATCTAGAAATGCGGAAGAACCTTTGCAGGTACAGGTCTAATACAATTAAACAAGTGACCGGGATTTGGATAGACCTTGTGCTGGGTACCCTGTTTTTTCCCCACGGCTGTACCTGCCGGGTTCTGCCTCAGGAGTCTCCACTGCTTCACAGCAGGCACTTAGCTGGGCAGTGGGACCCGTGAGGACACTTGTAGTGGGGGAAGCCAACTGGCATGCTGCACGTTGCCTCCTTACCACATCGGTATGTTTATGTTAGAATACAAGCGTTTAGGTTCTGTGGAGTGAGTCTTTAGTACCAGTCCTGCCAGTGGGTTTACTCGAGTGAGTAATTCCTTTAATGGCTGTCACAGGTAACTAAGCGGGTATTTTCAATATGGACCAATTACTGTATGCCAAGAGAGCTATTTTAGTCTGTCGCTGTGTATTTGGACCTGCTCACTTTTACACTTTATTAAAGGTGTAACTATTCAAATACTGTTGAAATTAAGCTGATACCTGTGTTTGAGTTAGGAAGCTGCAGAAGTGGTGCGGGATTGTTTGAAACGGTCTGGTTGGGGCTCCGGCTGCCGACACGTCGGGGAGACGAGGCCTGGGGGGGTGAGCTCGATAGCCGTTTAATTGTGTGTACTTTAGCTGATAACTCTAATTCAGGAAATGATAAATCGCTGGACACCTGATTTGTTTGCAAATAAAAAGTGATAGACTATTTTATAATGAGTTGATCTGTGTACCCAGCCTGGTTTTTTTAACCTTGAATGAGTAATAGACATTTAGTGTTAATTTGGCTGTAGTGGATCAAGTAGCCTGTGAACGGAGCTGACGGGGCAGGCGCTGCGATGTCGCTGGGAAGCGGGGTTACTTTGTCGGCGGCAGCGCGGAGCTGTTAGAACCGTCCCGACGGCGGCTTCAGAATTCACTCTGCTAACCCGAACGGAGGGCAGGTGCTTGGCGAAGCGTTCCCGCACTGCCACAGAAACCCAGGGTAGCCCGTGGCTTGTTTCCCAGCGGGTTTGCTGTCCCGTGCCAGCGGCAGGGTGACCCCGGACGGCCGGGTGCTGCCGCAGCTTCGGCCGCGCTCGGGCACCCCGGCAGCGGCCGCCGGGCTGGCTGAGGGTGCGGGCCCCGGCCCGGGGCGAGGGGCACCAAGCCCCCTC
>WTSP01018898.1:0-17707 GCA_025331215.1 Actenoides lindsayi | reverse complement strand
AGCTGGTCACCTGGGCAGCTCCTACGGCTGAGCAGGGCTGCTCAGCCTCCTCCAGCGGGTGCCGCTGCTGGCGGGCAAACATCCTCTCCCCTCTGTGTGAGGGTTCCAACCCTTTCATCCAGACTAGCTCCCTAATTTTTAGCCAGTCAAAACAGGGGGAAGATCCCATGCCCCCAAATGACTCGGTGGAGGGAAGGTTTATGGGTGGTCACAGCTCATCAGGCTGCTGCTGGCCTTGCACATGGGGCCACTGTAACCCCTGAGTGCCCCGCTTGGTATTGGAAAGCACCCCTTGAACCCTCCACTGTTACACCGATGCATCCTTAACATGAGACAGCCAGGATCGAGACGGGTTTTCCCTCCCCTGGTGGGATGCTAGGGCTGGAGGTGGGATGGAGATGCTGCAGGCAACGCGAACTCTACTGCTTCTGGGAAGTGGGGTCCACTGAAGGAAGCATGAGGGGTCTCACGTGGAAAGAAAAATCATTCATACGGCCAAGCCATGCCGGGCTTGGGCTTGTGCCTGCAATTTTTGTCCACCTGAATCTGCCACCATGTCCAGGGTGGAGTGGGTTACCTTCTGCACCCCCTTTTCTCCTTGAGGAGAGCTACCCAACCGTTTCAAGCCCTCTGTGTCTCCTGTTTCTGGCATTAGTCAGCAGAGGTTGGGAAATCCCACTTCTGTGACAAACCCCAGAGGACGTAGACTGGTAGAGGAATCCTCTCCCTAATTCCTCCATAATTCCATTTACCTTCTCCTCCCTCTCTATGCTGTCTTCAACCAGACTCCATGGGGATTTATGCACTTCAGCTGTGGCTTTCATCTTAAATGGTCAAACTGTGTCCATCATGGACATGCTGTGGATCTGCCGAGTAACAGCCCCTACCTTGTAGGGGCAGGACAACTGTTTGTTGGCATCCGAGTGCACTGGGGCACTTCTGGCAACTAACAGCAGTGATGACAATTTATCTTACCTGTTTTCCATTTTCAGAGGCTCAAAATCCCCTGCAGGTGGGACTTTGCCTTACTGGCACTCAGATCCAAGTGCTTCAGTGCTTTTTTTTAGTAGCAAAACAAGGAAATTGGCTGATTTTCCAGCCATGCTCATCAGAGCTTCAGCCCTGAGGCCCCAGCATAGAATGTAGCATGGGCAATCCAGCAGAAGCTGCACAGCCTGGCCACTGCCATCGGCAGAGCGGGGCTTTAATGATGCCGACAAAGGGCAACAGGTTATTGCCTCTGGCTACTGGCCCATTTGCCACCGTTTTAAAAGATTTATGAGCTGGTTTTTAAGGGCAAGCTCCTTAGGTGAGCTGGGATGCTGGTTCTCGTACAACCAGGGTGCTCTACAGCTGTGGGTTTTCCCCATGCTTGAGGCTGGGATGTTTCCTGCAACCACAACCTGGCTGCGAGCAAGTGAATGGGGCCCAGGCATCTCTTTGGGAGGCTTTTTGGGTTCTGCTGGCCATTGTGCCTGTCACCTGCAGGTATTTTGGCCACCTCCTCTCCCTGCCGCTCTCCCTCTCAGCTCCCCTGCACCCAGAAGATAGCAACACAGAGGCGACGGGGTGACCATATCTCCCCCCAGCAGGCAAGACAGGGGCTGCCTGATTAACGCCGTGCTGGTTTAGGAGGTGCCAGTTCCCCATCACCCTGGGATGATGGGATGCTCCTACCCAGCTGGCAGCTGATCTGCAGACACAGAGCCTCAAGGAGGGGCGACTCGACTGCATGTCAGACACCCACACATTTCACCCGCGCTTACGCGACACGCTTATCAGGGTCAGCAGCACCCACTCAGGAAGGCAAAAAAAACCCCACCACACCAACAAACTAACCCAAACAACCCAAACAAACACAAGATAGCAAACCCCTCGAAGAAGGGGCTGGTGGGCTGCACACACCAGCAGTCTGCAGTTCACACCTTACTTTACCCTCCACTTGCCCTCAGTGCCACACTTTTGGGGGCTTCCTCCCCCAGGATTAGGTATGACCACACAGACTATTTTTTCTGTGGTTGTTTTTTCTGAAAGCCATGTATGGTGCCCCAAGACTGCAACACTGTGTCCTGAACCCCACTGTTTTTCCTCTTTTCTTGGTCCCTGCAGCTTGGAAGCAGTTGCCCTGATCTGCTGTAGCACCTCTTGCCTTTCTTCCCATCTCAGGCCCCAGTGTGCTGAACGCTTGTCCCATCCCAAACTCAACGGCAACATCCATGTCCTGCTGGGAGGCAGATGGAAGAGCCTGGACTTCAGGCAGCACAGGGATGAGAGGGTTTCTAAGCCAGAGGCAGGAGGCCAAGCACCAGTGAGAGTAAGCCCTGGCTCTGCACTGGGTGCAATGGGAAGCCAGCTGCTGAGCTCAGCACCCGGCCTCTTGCACCACCCGCTGGGTTGCCCAAGAGTCTCATATTGTGAGGAAAGCCTGCAAGCCAGTTTTACTGGAATTTGTGACTGACAAGCCACTCCAGCATGCCCAGAGAGGAGCGGGTCTGCATTTGCCTGACCCCTCTCCCAGGGGTCACCGATCCCACATCAGGGTCATTGCACACAGAGCGAAGGAGCGCTGCTCCAGCTGCCCTAACTCTCCTCATTGCATCTGCCACCCTGTCCTTACATCCCGCTTCCATCCCATCTTGCAGAGCTCTAGCCTCCTAGCTGATCCACCTGTCACCTCCTTGAGCCCTTTGCCTTCTCCTCTTCAGATGGTACCTCCAGCCTTGGCGTGAGTCTGCAATTAGGGCTCTTCTCTAATTGCCCACAGCTTCTCTGCAGAACAACAGGTCAAGTTTACATTGGGATAGGGCTGAACAAGGAAGGAGCAGTCACCCCCAGGTCCTCTGTTCTACCAAAAAAGCAAGGTGCTTCACCCAAAACCAGGAGGGCGAAAGCATTTGAGATCCCCCTGATCTGCCCCAGGTTCTACACATACCGTTTACTCTGCCAGTAACTTGCAGTGCCATCTGCCACCCCTCCAAAACTGGATTTACTACTGCAGCCCAGGCTCAGCTCTTCCTCCGTGGTGCTGAGTATTCACATGGGATTTTTGGAGCAGTGTGGTGAAGCAGATTATTTCCCCCTCAAACCCAAAGGTGGATAATGACACTGCAGGGCTCCTCTTGCTCCCTGGCCAGGGGCTGAGGGATGCTCCCACTCCTTTCCCTCTCCAAAGCCAGAGGGAAAGGAGACAGGTCAAGATGCCCCCAAATCACACAGGAACCTGGAAAAATGACCCCCCCACACTGCCACACTGGATTAGGGCCACACGGCCTTCCCCTTGAGGAACTATTTTTCTCAGCAAAAGGGGAAAATTTTATTAAGTTAGAAGTTGAAGGGTGCAGCAGAGCAGCAGCAGCTGCCACCTTGGGAGGGTTGGCTCTGGTGGGTGCAGTAGCAGCCTCACAGCTCCTCTCCCCCAGAAAGGAGAAGCCCCATGGCTCTGGGCTCCTGCCAATTTGGGTTCTAGAAGCCAAAGGACAGTCAGGGAGAAAGCTTGATCATGTGGACTCCTGCCAAGGTCTCCTCTTTCAAAAGTCCCAGGCAAGCACACCCATGGCAGACTGCCCCAGAAGCTCCCTCCTATGGCTTGCAGGTCTTCTCCGCAGGTCCCTGGGGTGGCACGGAGTGGAGAGCGTGGTCCTTGCCATACATCCCAGAGGGACCATGGAGACGTTTGGAAGAGAGGGAATATGTGCCAAAGGTGGCTGTGTGGCCAGGAGTAACAGGGCTGGGGAGGAGGGGGAGATCAGATTCTATTTTTCAGGTTAGAAAATGCTGGTAATGTAGTAAAAGTTCTCCCCCTCCTCTTCCCCTTCTTCTGAGGGGAAAAAAAAATCTTCTAAAAAATATAGTTTTCACATATAAAATCCTGAAGAAGGTGCATGTAAGGAGCCAGTCCAAACAACGTGCTCAGGTACACAGGCAAAAGGGGTCATCAGAAAAGCTTTGGGAGGGGGTTGAGGAGGTTGGGGGGCGTGTGGGATTTCTCGCCAAGGCGATAACAGGTGGGATTCTACCTCCTCTTCCCCGCAAGTAAGGAACGGAGCAAATACAAAACAAGAACAGATAAACGAAGAGCAGACCTAGAGAGAGACAAAACCAGAAAGAGTTTAGAAAGACTCCCCCCGAGCGCAGAAATGCCGTCCCTTCTCCTCCCCTGGGAAATAGCTGACACCCTGCTACAATCCCACCCATCTTGACACCCACAAGCAAGCACTGGTGGAGCAGGGAGACCCCGATCCTGCTGGCCACGGCATCCAAGCAAGAAGCATATGTGCTCTGCACAACGGGACCCCCTTGTTCCTGTCACCCTGGTTCCCTCCCCAGCTGCAGCAGGGCTGCCGGCAGGCGAGCATCGGAGAGGGCTGGGCCTAGTCAGGGCTGCTTTGATGTGGGCCTAAAATTTCTGTGCGGTGATAAGGAAACCGCTTCAAAGGCGAACACGGCAGAAACATCCCCTGCGTCGGCAGCGCGTAACTGCCCCCACGCTGCCCCGCAATTTCAGCACTGAGGGGAGAAGGAGGAACCAGCAGCTTCCATCCCCCTGTCACAGCAGGGCAGCTGGTCTCAGCCACCTGTGCCTGCAGGGGATGTCACAGCAGCCCTGTGCTCACCGTTACTTGCTGACACTGTTGCACAGTGACTCCTTCTCCTGCAGAGCCGCCATGGCCAGGCGCAAGTGCTCCTTCAGCTGCTCAATCTCTCGCTCCGAGCGCACCTTAATGTGATTCAGCTCTGCATAGACATCCTGGTATTTCCCTGAGGCAAATCTCTTATCCTGCTGGGGGAGGGAGGTGGGTCAGCAGGTTTTAGGGCCGATTAATATTAGAGAGGGGAGCAGCAAAGTGAGCCCAGCAGAAGGGCCAGCAGGTGAGGAGGGGAGAGCCAGTCTCAGGTTTGAAGCCCATCCCAATCTGGGCCACATCAAAATCCTTCGTAAGAAGAGTGTGGAGGTAGTGCTACTCAAACCCTGGGCCAGGGAGGAAGGCAGAGTCACTGGTCCTGCAGCAGCAGGGATCTGCAGCATCAGATTGAGGAGGCAATGTGGGCTTTACCACGGCTAGTGTGCATTTGGGCCAGTCGTATGGCAAATGCAAACCCCACCTGAGATGCAGGACACTGAAAAGGGCCAGTCCCGGCCACTTATATGACAAAAAGCTTAAGTCAGAAAGTTACGAACTCCTGGAGCATCACTGAATCTCAAAGTCTCTTTCAGATGCCTCTTTGGCAGGGGTCTTTGAAAACCCATCGAAAGGAGCTGCTGCCAGTGGAGGGAGCAGCACACCCAGCAATGGTGCCCAAGGAAACATCCACCCAGAGAGGGGACAACTAGGGGAAGAGAAAGTGGCTGGGGAAGTGGAGTGCTGGGCAGGCTTCATCAGGGGTTCCCACCTGGGAAAGAAGGGTTTCTGGCTTGTCCACGCTTATACGTACATACAGCTGGGGAAACCAGTAGCAAAGTTTCCGTGACGTTTCCCTCGCACAAGGTTAAGTCTACACCAGCCCAGGCTGCTCGGAGCACATGGCTGCAATATGCTCGGGAGTGAGCAGGGATGAGGAGCACAGGTGACAAGAAGGTTTGGCCTAAGCATCCCATCAAATCCAGTCAAGATGCTGACACACAGCCCTGGTACTCCCCTCCCTCCCCTTTCCCACTGCCTTCCCAGTGGCTCCCAGAAAACACCGACCTTTTGCATCATCTGCAGCTCCTCCCGGAGGCACTGCACCTCTTTCTTTACATACTGGAGCTCGTTCTCCTTCACCCGCAGCAGCACCTGGGCCAGAGAGGGGGAAGAGGAGCCAGAGATGGCCTCAGCAAGGCCGGCAGGCCCTGGCGCAAGCGCAACACTGGAAAAGGAAGGAAGGGCCAGGAGGGCTGGGGCAGGAAACGTGTGAGCGGCCCGGGAGAGCAGCGGAGAGGAAACTTGTGTTACCTGCTTCCTGCACTGGCCCTGCTGCTCCACCCGGCACCCTTCTCCCACCCCCTCCAAGCCAAAACCACTGTCAGGAAGAGGAGACCCCCGGCACAGGGTGGGGATGGAGGCAGCAGGGCAGCCCGCGGGGGGATGACTCCTGTACCTCCAGCTCGCAGGAGCTCCGCTCGTTGTTGTGCGGAGAGCGGTCCCCAGAGCCCCGTGAGGAAATAAAGCTTCGCAGCTTCCCGATCTCATCCGAGAGGCGGGTCTGCAGCTCCTGCAGGCAAAGACAAAAGACGTCAGAGTAGCCATGGCACAGGTCTCTCTGCCATCCTGACCCCTCCAGCTGCATGCCAGCTCTACTCCAGCTTAGAAACCTCCTTGTAACCCCCGGCCCATAGTCAATGGTGGCATCTATAACCAGCAGAAAAAATACACGCACCATATTTAACACCATAGTTAAGACAAGCCCATCTACAGTCTCTAACTCTAATTTTTTTTTCCTTCTGATGACAAAAATATCAGAAAGTAAGAAATAAGAACTAATAGGGGAGTTGTAACAGAGGTGATGTGCTGTGCGAGGGAGGAACACGCTCTGCAGTCTCTGGTGTCAGGGAAAGCCCTTCTCTTGCCTGGTTTTTCCGGAGGAGCTCCTTCCCCTCCTGCTGACAGCGCTGCAGCGTCTGCTCCCGCTCCTCTGCCTTCTGGGTGAGCTCCCCAATTTCCAGGCATTTCTGGGAATACTGCTCAGAAAGCACCTGCAGCTCCCTCTTCAGGGAATCCACGTCCAACCTGCCAAAGAGGCGCCGTCTCATCACTGCCCCTCAACCCTCACCAACCCCTGGCCACCAGCATCAGCTTCCTCGCTGCCATGGGCAGCCTTTGCCCACATCGGTCATTGGCACAAAATAATGCTCTCCGTGGACCAAGGCTTCAGTTCCCACCCTACTGCACACGAGCGTGATGCTTCTAGGAGCTTCAAGCCATGCGGAAAAAATGGAGAAGAAAAAGAAAGAAAATAGAGGGAAGAAGCTATAAGGAAAACAGAGGTGCTATAGGCAAAATAGCCAAGCAGGGGATAAACTTCCCTGCCCTATTAGCTCCAGCAGCCCTGGCACTCAACCACTGGGCACCCAGCACCTTGCTCCAGGCAGGAAGCTTGGGAGGTAGCAGGACCTGTAGCTGTAGCTCGGGGCTACAGCTGCAGACAGGGCGTGGTGACACTGGCACAGGGTGGCAGGAACGGGCGAGTGAAGTGCGAGAGGTGTTTTCTTACTGGTGCTGCTTCTGGAGGGCATCTGAGATCGAGCTGCATTGCTGGAAGCTTCGTGTCCTGCCCAGCTCCTTATTCATCTCCTCCCGGTGAGCTTTCTTCAGTGCCTCAATGGCTGCAGAGGGGGACAATGGGAGATGGGGGATCAGGCTGTGACAGCTCTGGCACAACTGGGGAGACCACACCACTGGCTGAGCTCTTGCTGCTGCAGGCTCCCAGACCTGCCTTTGCACATTCCCCCTCCTTCCCTTCTGCCCTCAGGGCACCCCCCACCTTCTCCACGCCCCAGGATCATCGCAATGCACCAAATGCTGCCAAGGAGACTAACACTGGGCACTGTGGGAGTTCTTTGCCACCCGTGCCCACCTACAGGAAGGTGCTGCCCCCTCCCACCCATCCACAGAGTCAGGACCCCATTTTTCACAGCATCTTTACTATCCCATCTCCCTCATCAGTCCAAACAGTCCCCACAGCACAGGTCCAAGGAGCACCAAGCTCATGCTTGAAGGAGCATTAGCCTCACGCCAGCAGGGTCAGCAGTTTGGCTCCAGATGACTGGGATGACTGGTTTCTGGCAAGAGAATGGGGGAGAGGCAGGAGGGATCCACACGAGTTGGGGCACAGCTTGGCATTCTCTCCTACCTGATGCTGTTGCCGCTGCCTCCTCTGCCAGAAGCCATTCCTTCTCCTGCCGCAGTCGCTCCAGCTCCCGCTGGTGGTGCCTCTGGACCTCTTCCATCACTTGCTGGTGGGATGACTCCATCTCAGCCAGGCTGCGCTCACAGGCCTCCTGCCATGCCAGGGAAAGGAGGGATAAGGGACCAGAAGGGCAGGAGGAAGGGCTCTGGCCAGGACAGGCACCTGGCTGGGCTGATGTTTGCCTTTGCAAACCTCACCCAAGGCCAGGGGCATTTTGAGAGAAGCGAGATCACTTCCCAGAAGGGTCTTCTCCTTCTGAAAGCGAGGTGGCACTTTTATCACCAAACACAAGCATCTGACAGGGTCTCACATCTTGCAAACCCCTTGAGCTCTGCAGAGAAAGAAACATTCCTCTTGCTCTTCTTAAAACTGAAGCAGCCAGACAGGAATGTCCCTCGTGAGCTGTGGGAATAATGCACCCAACAGCCCCAGCCAGACCTTCCACCAGGCTGCACTGCCTGGCTAGAGGAGGTATCAATGGGCACCACACCTTGGCTATCTGCCTTTTAAATGAAGCAGCATCCCCTGGAGTCAATGAAAAATGAGCCTCTTCTTCTGAAAAGTGATACCTTGCAACTCCCTGTGGCCCAATGCAGGTTGGCAAAGAACCCTCCTGAAAGCCTAATGGTTAGGGATCCTCCCTTCTGACAGCTCCGAGACCGAGGGGATGGATCTTTCAATGCTGAGTGCTGTGGTGAACTGGTGTTAAAGCAAAGCAAAGCGTTTCCCACCTCAGACCTATGCCTCTGCTCTCCCTCCAGATGCTGGTAGCACCACCCCAAACCCCTCAGGAAGGATTTGCTCACCACCAAACCATGCCAGAGTATGATTTTAAAAAGCCAGGGCCTCCAAGACATCAGCAGAGAGCCAGGAAGCCATCCTGTCCCCCAACAGCCCCTCGCTGTCCCGTTCCTTCTGCCAGTACTAAGGCGAAGACTGATAATAAGTGCATGCAGCACACTGTGGGAATGCGAGTCCTTGCTGGCTACTCCTCCCTGAGAGGGAAGCTGGAAAGCTTCACAGAGCGATCAAAGGAGAGGAAAAGGCAAGGGATCAATTTGGTGATCTGTCCACAGACTGACCGCAAACCTTGGCAGACAGAGAGAGCTAGCCCTTTGCAGAAGCACCAAGTTTGGCCTCAGATGTGTAATGGTGGCCTTTTAAGCCAAGTTATTAAGAAGATAAGGTGCCATTCCTCCCCACTCCTTTTGCCTTTTTTTTTTTTTTTTTTTTAAAACCATAAATAGGCCTGTGAGCTGTAAATATTAAATCAAGATAACAGAGTGGCTGGTAAGTGGCTGGGCTGGGAACCACAGGACTTGGGGGTTTCTCTATCTGGGCTAGGTACAGCCAGCTCGCTGCAACAGGCTTCACCAGCCCCAACTTCCTTCCCCCTCCGGTATCTTTCAACACGTAGGGCACATCCTGAAATCCCCTTAGCGTGGCAGAACAGCAGCCTCCCTGCAGGAAACCTCTGTGGGATGTGACCCCTCTTGCTTTGGACAAGTCCGTGGAAGGGGAAAAATAAATAAACAAAGAGAAGTGAGAGACTGAAGCGTGAGCAAGCTCTGCTTTGCAGGCTTTCCCACGTGCTGTCCCAGCAAACTAGCAGGCTGTGCTGTCAAGAGACCTTCAGAGCTGGGATGGGAACTCCCCAGGGCCTGACGGACCACTTTTAACAAGGGATTCAGTAGCCCATTAGCAAGAACAACATGTGGTGATCTGCAAACTGCTGGGAACACGTGGGCAGCTCAGAAGGAAGCCGCTGACCCTCTCCACGAGCTAGGGGGGGTGGCTCAGCAACACAACCCAACCCAGCCCAGTCCAGGCCAGCACTGCGCCCATGCACAAAGTGGGGCACAGATCCTGCACCTCTCCCCTAACTCTCCTCCTCCCCATTTAGACTTTGTCCCCTTTAAGGACAGGCAACACACACCAGCCTTTATGTAATTAACATTGATTACACGTGGGGCCAGTTTAGGGTCACCATGGCAACCCAATGTTTAGCAATACCTGCTCGGTTCTGAGCCGAGTCCCACCATTTCCCAGTTTGGGACTGGGGGCAACCCTAGGGTCCTATGTCCATTGCCCTGCTCACCTGTGAGATGTACCCCCGGGGCACATGGCCCTCTCCCTGGGATTTCACCGCCTCCCGAAGACTCTCATTTCGGGCCCGGCAGGACTCCAGCTGTGCCCGCAGTGACTGGACCTGCACCAGGGAGGGGAGAGAGATGCTCAGCCAAGGGTGGAAAAGTGCCAAGGCCAACCAATGTGCCACATCCAAACACTGGGCTTAAGGATGGGAAGGACCATGAATGGCCAATGGAGACATGTGCTTCCCCCAGGAATGGCAGCTTGCCAAGGGACCAAACTGGCAAAGTCAGTCTCAGCCTGGTAAGTGCCAGCAAGGAGGAGAGGAGGTAACCTAACTTCCAGAGGTGGATCTCTGCTGGAGGAAGACATTGTTGCATGGGTAGCTGGGATGACAGACAAGTGAGCAGCTCCTTTCAAAGGCTGGCAGGTGAGGCACTTGCAGGCTTGGGAACAGCCAGAGAAGAGAGGCAGAGGATGTACTCCCAGGAAACACAGACTTCACGCAACCAGTGCTACTGACTAACTTATCCTGGACAAAAATGGGGCCTGGGGAATTTCTGCAGGCATGTGAGAGCAGGTCTCTGGCCTCGCATCACCTAGTTGCAAGAGCTCCCATGCACTCAAGAGGTCGCAAGTGGAGCCAGTAAAAACTAATATATCTCTGCACCTCTGCTGTGCTCTTCTGCAGAGCCTACCACTGCCAGGGACCACACAAAGGGGCCACCAGAATCCCAGTTTCAGAGAGGAAGGATACTCTTACCTCCTTTTTCAGTGCTTCATTGGTGTCCGCGTGGCCCCCCTTGCTCTGATTCAGCAGTGTTGTCAAGGGCACCCGTCGCGAGTCCTTCAAGGGCAGGCGTTCCAGCTCCAGCCACTTCTTCTCTATCTCCTCATTCAGCCGGAGCCGCTGATCCTCTGAAAGCCGGGGAGCGGGGAGGTCCTGCTCCCCCACCTTCCGGGAAGAGTCTCCCGCTGGGCCATCGCTATTCGGGACCTTGCCGTCGGGGGTCTCAAACCATTTCCGCCTCTCCTCTGAACGGACGGCCAGATCCCGCTCCAGCTCCTCGTGCTTGGGAGTTCGGTCGGAGAGCCTCAAGCTGCCTCTCGTCCTCTGCGGGGACCCCTGATTCCCAGGGTCCTGCGGCAAGGGAGACAGCTCCACGTAGTCAAAGGCATGGTGCTGCCCATCCGCCTTCCAGTGACTGCCCTTCGAGTTCCCTTCGGAGCCTGAGCTCAGCCGCTGCTGCTCCTCCGTCCGGAGCGAGCCCTTCTGGGGGACACAGTTACGGAAGTTCTCCTTATCACAGTCAGAGAGCCTGAAACCAGAGCAGCAGCTGGTGAAGTAGAGGCGCTGTGTGGGAAAGGATGCTGGCAGAGGCACCGCCAGCTGCCCAAGGCTCAGCCCCTGCTCAAACCAGACTTACAAAATCCCGCCCTGACCACAGAGCTGAGCCTGTAGCATCCCATCCCTTGGGGAAATGGGTTCCTCTGCAGGACAAGGATTCACCCCAGTTCCAGCCGCACTGGTGGAGAAACCAGGCTAAACTGATGTGGTAGGGCAAAACCAGGGTTCAAGAGTGGCAGTTGGAGGGCAGGGCTGATCTGGGAGTGGTCAGATTTCCAGAGGGGCCTTTCCGGTTCCTGCCTGCGAGGGGAGAGGGGCAGCAAGAGGGGGAAGAGAAGCAGCACAGGGCAGTTCTTACTTGGTGATGTCCGGAGCACTGACTGGGCGCACATTCTTCCTCAGGGCCTCGATCCAGTTGCGCCGGATGCCCGAGGTCATTGCCGAGAGCGTGAAGACGGCATCCTTTGTCTGCAACGGGGAGGTGACAATGGCCACCTCAGTGCCCAGCCAAGATGCAAGCAGTTTCCACTTGCTCCCTGAGACCCATGGGCACCTGCTCACACGGGTGGCAGACAGTGTTAGAGAGGCCACCCACTGCCTCAAAGACTCTTGGGGACAGATGGAGGGGTGGCAGTGGAGACATGCTCTTTGCAGGGAAGCCCATTACACATCCTCCATGAGAGCATCTCCAAGCAAAGGCAAAAGAAACTCTGCTGGCTCATTTGTCCAAATGTGAGCTGGTGCAATCCAGCCATTCAGGTGCAGAGAGCTGAGCACCAGCACTGGGGTACAACAGCAGGCCATGGGGAAACCCAGACTGTAAAGTGCCAAGCTCTGCACACCCACAGAAACAGTGTTTTTTATGCTGCCTTAGAATCCACCTCCTGCTGCTAGGAGAGGGTTGTACTAGGGCCAGATCCAGGGTACATGTTGTTACTCAGCACGGTCAGACAGGCTACAATGAGATCTGCAGCACTCACCACTCCCTCCCCGTGGCTCTAGAGAGGCTGCCTTGGCCAATGGGTCAAGTAAACTCCTGGCGTTTAGCGTGGCTCCTGGGCCGGTTCCAGCACAGCCTTCAGCCAGCCCTGCAAAGCCTCCTCCTTCCTTTGCAGGCAGCACTCGCGTCCCTGAGCGCTGCCTCCCACGTGTCACCCACCAGCCCTGCCAGGACACCGTCCCAGCAAAAGATTTGCAGGGCTTGCCTCTCAGCACAGGCAGGGAGCACTCATTCCCACCCAGCGTCCCTTGGTGCTGCTGCCCCACGTCCACACAGTGCTGAACACTCACGTGTATCTGGAAGCCGTAGTTGCGCTGCACCGCAAACTCTGTCACGTCTGTGCAGGAGCGGAGGTCGATTTCTCCGTCTAGGTCATCAGCCTGCAAGCACAGCCACCCGCTAGGACATGACTGCAAACCCAGCTTTGAAAAAGCCCCCATCGCCTGGTGGCACCCTAACCGAATCGCAGGCCACCTCTGCCTTCACCCCACAGCTCTCCAGGAGCCAGTTTCAGCTCCCTGGCACAGCGTGGCCTCTTTCAACCCGACGGGCAGCCAGCAGTGTGGATGAAGAGTGTCAGAGATGCTCAGCCACAGAACCAGCCCTTCTTGTCCTAACATCACACCACTGACAGTCCCCCCAGACTTTGCCACCCCACCGGCCTGCCTTCAGACACCCATCCTCTTCTTCATCCCTTGGCAAAGAGCAGCTCACAACCTCGAGAGCCTTTTAGGAGCCACCTCTTCTCCCAGGAGTGTGCTGGTCATGCCAGGGCTGTGCTCCTCTCCCCCTGGCCGGGAAGGAAAGGAGGACTGGGAACGGCTGGCCGTGCTTACCTCCTCCGCGTTCGAGTCCCGGTAATACCTCAGGCTCGAGTCGGTCAGCACGAACCAATGTTTCTTCCACTGCAGGCGGATCGGGCAGGGGAAGGAAGGGAAGACAGGAGGGAAATGGATATGCAGTTACCAGGGGAAGCGTAGGAACAGGGAGGGACGCTCTGCACCATGACCTCTCAGCCTCCTCTTCCCCCTCCTCCACATCCCTTCCAGCTCCGCCTCGCACCCCTCGGCTGGGAGAGGTGTGCTGGCTGAACCTCCACGCCCAGGCACAGAGAGAGGCCTCTCTGCCAAAGGCTTCTCCACCGCCTTTCCCAGAGGGAGCGAGCTCAGCGAGCGAGGGGGAAGGTAATCAGCTGCACATCGGGTGATCTCTAGCAGCAGAGCTAGGAGAAGAGGCAGATCCACAGCTCACACTTACCTCTCCTGGCTCATCCAGGATGGACATCCATCCCTTTTTGAAATTAAGGAGGTCTGGCTGGAGAGGAAAGAAGATAACAGAAGTTTACTGCCTTGGAGAAACCCACAGAGGGGCTTTTCATGTCAGGGTGTGGAAAATGAGTCCTCAGTGGCAGAATGACAGTGGGAATAGCCTGGCATTGCTTTCAGGAAATTCATGGGGGTGTAGGACCTGGTGGTGAAGGAGAACTGGATTTAGCTCTCCACAGCAGGCAGTCATTCCTGTAAGAGGGAGCAGGAGATAAGGAAAGTGGTTTTAAAAAAAAATAAAGGAAAATATGCAGCAGGGAGGTTTCCACAAGGTGCCTCGAAGGTGTTTATTCAGAGACGAGGGGGCAGGGACAAGGAGAGCAGGCAGAAGGGAGTGCTCCACTGCTACCGACGGGGTTTGCCTCAGAGATGGAGGCAAAGTCGCAAAAAGGCAGGCACACCTTGTCCAAACCCTGGCCATCTGTGCCCCGGAGCTACGTCCCTCCAGTAACTTCACCACCAATTATTTATTAAAGAGAGGAGTAGCTCTCTGTGAAACAGCCCTCACCACAAACATACAGGAGGCAATTCAACAGCTGTGAAAACAGGTTGCCTGTAAATGATGTGCTCCAGGGTAGGGATGAAATCAGAGTCACAACCAGCACTTGACCCCCTCCAAGACTCAGTCCTCTCTGAGATTCTGGGGGCTCCTCTTACCCAGCTCTGTCTGCTCCTTCCTACTGCAGAGCCTGCCCTCTGCTCAGCCTTAGCCACGTCTACCAAAGACAAGGATGAACAGAGATCACCCAGATCATTCTGTGCTAGAAGTTTCCCCCTGCTCCCCTCCTCCTTACCTCATGACACTGCTGCGGCATCCCAACCAGTTTATCTCCTTCCCAAGGTGGAGCAACAGAGAGCTGACTCAGGGGAACCTCTCTCCCTAGCTTTGCACTCAGACAAACAGGCTAGAGCTGGTCCCTCCTCCCAGCCCTGCCAGCTCCAGAGAAGTTTCATCATCAGATAATTCAGCCCAACACCTCTTCTCCCCAGGAAGCCAGAGTTTGCTGATCTGCCCCTTCTTCTGCAGCAGAACCAGGTGGGGACAGTGCCAGAGAGGTGACAGTGCCAAAGCTGGACCTCCCAGTGGTCTGCACCACACCTGCCAGCCCTGGGCAAGCCACCAGCGGTCCCCATGTGCCACAACCAGAACCTAAGACCGAGCTGGTGAGAAGGGGTGGCTTGGCAAGTCAATGGCCACCCTGCACTCCCTGATCAAGCCCAGTGGCCAGCTGTGGCTGCCCAGTAAGCCCAGCTCCTTGTCCACCCAGCTGGGCTGAGCCTTCCCCTTTCAACTCCCGGAGCTGCAGCTCTTGTGTTCCACCCAAGGTTATGGGACGGAAAGAGCGGAGTACGTGCCGGCCCGCCTTGGCACTCCGGCTATTGGTTTGAGCAGGCATGGCGAGGCCTGCCAAGGGGAAGGTCATCAGCTGCTACAGCTTCAGGCCTGGCCAGAAGCGTCCCCAAGCTGCCTGGGAAGGGAGAGAAACCAGAGCAAAAGGGCACGGAGGGGGCTCCCATATCTCACCTCCCACCAAGATGGTGGGTGCTGCCAGCAGCTGGGAGACGAGGGGGATGCACACATCCCTATCCCTAAGGACCTGGACGTCCCGTCGGCCCTGCTGCCACACTGAAAAAGCGCCCCGAAAATTAATTCTTTCCCCGTGGCAGCAGCTCCACCCTTTTTCCCGTTATCCCTTCCAATCCGGTGACTTCAGCTCTGGCTCCAAATTGGGAGCGGCAAGAGGGAAGGAAAGGAGGCAAAACGTCAAAGCGCAGCCTCTCTCCCTCCCGGACACACGTGCTCGCGGCAGAAGAGAGCTGGGCAGGCTCCGTGGAGGCAGAAAAAACAATATAGGGAGAGAGGGAGCAAGAGGATTCCTAGCTGGGGCTGTTGGATGCATCAGCTGGGTCTTATCTTACTGAGGATTTAAAATTCCAAAGCACTGGGTGCCAAAATTATGAACAGTAATGGGATGTACGCTGCTGAGAAAACCAGCAACAAAGTCCTGCAACTACTGCCCCCAAAACGCAGTACTGTGGCCAGAAAATCCTCTGAAGGATTTCTTCCAAGTGGGTGAATTGCACAGGGCTTTTGTTTTCCCTGCCAGCCCCAGATGCGGGGCCACAGCTCTGGAATCGGCTTTGAACTATTCTTTTCACAGCAGGGCTGGTACTGGAGGAAGAGGCATCAGTTGATGCACAAATGGCTTAGTCACTTTTGTCCCCATCCTCACAAGCAAATCCAGCTTCCTCATCCAGCATAAAGAGCTCGGGATACTGGCAGAAAAGACAGCGGGGTTCTAACCAAACGCCCCCATCCAGAGGAAACAGCCCAGCAGTGGAGGAGGAAATGTCCAGGAAAGCCGAACTGCTGGGAGAGATCCGGATCATGGAGATGCAAGGATGTGGCAGGATGCACCCTGGCAAAATGCACGGCCCCGCAGCACAGCTCAGGTCAGCAGACAGCAAGGCTTCAGCTCAGGAGGCGGCGGCAGCAATTTTGCCTGGTTGCATCCGTACCCAGCAGAGTTATATGTTCAGCTCTACAGCTGGCCAGGTAGAGGTACTGGAGGGGGGTCCCAAGCAGCCAAGGACATAGGTGACATCTGGAGTACTAGCTTACAACAGCAGGTTAAGGAGAGGCAGCTGCCTGCTCTGCCTGAAGAAGGGCTACAGGGGAGGTGATAACAGCCTGCAAGTATCTGAAGAATGTAAACACCAAAGAAGGAAAGGGGATGGGGTGGGAGCAAAAGAATGACTCCTGGGTGGTACAGAGGCGCCAGGATGGAGAAGTGGAGAAGAGGCTGTGGAAGGTTGAGAAAGCTTGGTGTCCAAGAGGAGGGATGGGATTGTCAGGTGTGCTCCTTCTATTGCCAGCCCCTGCCATCACAGTGCCTCCTCCTCTTCCCGCTCCCAAAAGCTCCTCAGGACCCTAGGTCCTGGAGCGTCGCTTCCTTTCACCTCTGAGAGATAGCACAAGGGGCTCTCAGCCTCCCAGAAAGCCATGTCTCCTCCAAAAAGGGAACTTGCTCCACAAGGCGTGGGCCTAGGGCCAAAACACAAAGCAAAACCGCTCTAGCTCAGTTTGGTGGAAGCAAAACCGCTCCCAAGCTGGAGCACACATGGAGCCCCCAGAGCTATACATGCTGCAAAAGCAAGCGGACAACAGGCTCTCCCTTTCCCACCACCCCCATGTGAAACGCTGCTGGGCACAGCCTGGGCTGTCACCTCCATTACCCCACTCTGCTCAACAGTCTTCCTCTTGGGGCCAGCAGCCATCCACACCGAGGAAGGCTGGCCCCAAGGGTGGGACGCTCCTTGCCTCCAAACCGCATCTGGCTCCTGCAGGGAGCAGGAGTTCCCCACGCCCAGAGGGGATGCGGATTTCACATCCGACTGCGGTCATCGGCGCGGTGAGCTGGGCAGGCCTCAGCCCGGTCCGCGCTTCCCCGCGAGCGGTACCGATGCCTACGGAGGGGGTGCCGCGCCTGCCGCTAACGAAGCGTCTCTACCGAGCGGCCACGGGCAGCCCGGCGGTGATGAGGAAGGGAGGCAAGGAGGCACCGAGCCTCGGCCGCAGCCTCGGATACCCGCCGAGCAAACCCGGGAGCAGAGGTGCCCGGTGCGGGCAGGCAGCTGAGGGACCTGGAGGAGGAGGCGGCGGCTGACAGCCGGGGGTCCCGCCGGTCCCCCCAGCCCCCGTCTCAGCCCCGCGGGGTCCCTCCGGACACTCCCCGAGGACCGGCCGAAAGGGAAGGAGAGCGGCCGGGTGCAGAATCCCCCTCCCCGAAATCCCGAACCCCGAGGGCCGGTTCCGACTCACCGTCATGGCGGGGGTGCCGCGGCCGGGGCCGGGGCCGGGGCCGGGGTCGCAGCGGGGCCGAGCGCTGGCAGCCAGGGCGGCTTCAGCGGCCGGGCGGCTTCCGCGGCCCCACCATGCCCGCTCCGCCGCCCGCCCCGCGCTCCCCGCTCGCTTTTTCCCCCGTTTTTTATATACCAAAAAAAAAAAAAAAAAAAAAGGAAAGAAAAGAAAAAAAAAAAAGGCCCAAAAAACCT
>WTSP01018896.1:0-11104 GCA_025331215.1 Actenoides lindsayi | reverse complement strand
GTAGAGGGCAATAAGGTCTCCCCTCAGCCTTCTTTTCTCAAGGCTAAACAGCCCCAGATCCTTCAGCCTTTCCTTATGAGAGACATGCTCCCAAGCCTTTACTAGCTTTGTAGCCCACCTCTGTACTCTCTCCAGCACCTCAATGTCCTTCTTGTAGAGAGAGGTCCAAAACTGGACACAGTATTCGAGGTGTGGCCTCACCAAAGCCGAGTACAGAGGGATGATCACCTCCCTGCTCCTGCTGACAACAGTTTTCAGTAGACTTGTTTGAGCCTACAGGAGGCCAAGAGGTTTATGAATATGCTCACCGGCTATTGATTTTGAGCCTGTAATTACATCATCAAGCCTGTAATATCTAGTGGGATTTGATACATAAATACCTCTTGTTCTTTAGGAAAGATGCCTTTACTGATACTGCAAAAGGTAGTGTCAAGTTTAGGATTTCTTAAGTGGCCAGGAAAGAAGTAATTGATGATAAATGGCTTAACATTGTACTGAGATCTACAGTGAGAACAAGCAGGTCACTAGACTGAAGTATCCATATGCTGAAGTTACAAATGAAGGAGGCAGGGCACTTTCTTCTGGGGGTAGACTAATTCAGTGACTATTTTTGGTTAGGCCAGAAGTACACTAAGAAGATAGTATTATGGAAATCATCATATCACTTAATAAAAATTCTTTTAAAACTATTAAAAGGTAAAGTCTGAGGCATTTTACCAAGACTTTGAAGCTGTCATTAAAGAAAACCCAAGTGTAGATTTCACCTGTAAAACCATATACAACCTAGCAATAAGTGCAGGAGCTGTGACACTAAGGAAATGGCATATATAAATAATGAAGTAAAGAATTTAGCATAAGGCCAGTGCCAGGCCACACAATTTAACATCTCTCATCACACACCAGAATAAACACTTTTGTTTGTCTATACCTACATATACATTTCTATTGTCATAGCAAGTATATCAGACTTTTTATAATAGACTGAGAGAGCCATAGTCTGACAGGTAACATTTACCTACTGAAAGAATTTCCAGAAAGTTGTTGTAAAACCATTGTAATTTCATAGTTTTGAATGAAAACTAGATGCTTTTTTCTTTAAATGAAATATAAGCTTATTGTAAAGGTGTTTTCTACAAGAGTCTGAGTTTCTTGATATGTCTAGGTACAGTGATGATTTTTCTAGTGGCTGAAAGGTACTAGGTTTTCAAAGACTACAGTGATGACGAGAAAATCCTGGATGCTAAAATTGTGTGTGGTAAAGAGACCAGAAGTACCTTATGAATGTCTGAAAACAGGGATAGTAGGAACATTTATATTTCCCCAAACTTTGTTTATAATTCATTATTTAAATCTCACCATTTTGGATTTTAAAAATTTTAGATGTCCTTCTCAATGTCTTTGGTGTTAATACTACAGGTATTGATTTTTAGCTTTTAATTTTTTAGAATGATACTAAATGAATTTGGAACTAGCTGATCAGTCATTTTTTAAGCAATTTAACCTATATTTATTAGCAATTTACTACAAAAATTGTATTTGTGTCCAAGGAAAAATTATAATAGAGCAGGAATTATTTATCCATCAAAAGAAATAAAAGGAGACTCTTTTTTTATCGTCCATGTTCCAGCACAGCAAAAACTGTCACAGTAAATACTATAAAACCAAAAAAAGCACTCAGCAGATTCTAGAAGTTGTGTAATTCCTATGCATGACTTGCCATTGACAAAGGGTTTGCACCTTTCCCAGACTTAAGTGTTAGTTACAGGGGCACAGCACATCTGAATGTGAAATTCAGAGGAACAAAATAAAAAATACACTCTATTTCTTGTTTGAATTTCTGTCTTCCCTGAACTGGCATTTAGGCAAACAACTTGCATTTATCATTTGTACTACTGCTGAAATTCTGTCACATGACTACCTTGGCACTGACTTCATAAGCCAACCCTGAGCATTGTTTAAGGTTGCAACAAGCACCGGTTTTGGCCTATGGTTGCTAATGGAGAATATCACAGCTCTAGTATTAGCGGTGGCTCACTGAAGAACATCTCTTGACCTTGGGCCTTTGCTTCCCTCTTTGTTGGGGTAGAAACACAAACATCTAGTCCCAAACCAGGATCTGAGGACTACAATTCACTGTGATTATCCACGGAGCCTGGAGATCACTTACAGACCTGTTACCATTTCACAGTGAGTGAACAGTAAGCAGATAGCTTTACAGAAGTGTAGTCCATTTTGTTTACAGAAAAAAAAAATATTGTAAAAAAATATATAGCCTACACACATGCTAATGAATCATCCACGAAAGTCCCTGAATACCATTATATATGACAGGCTCCTCCTAAGATTCTTTGCCATTTATGTTTATCATATTCCAATACCAAAGGTATTTTCTGTTTCCTGCTGAAGCTGTATGGACTACTTTGTTGTGGATGAATGTTCCTACTTTAAGTATCAAAATAACTGAATGTTTATAAAAAAGTAAATTAAACATGCTGTTAGTGAGGTTATTTTATGCCTCTGGTACTTCTTTCCACAAATCTTCCCTGTGCTCAGCGGACACAAATTAATTCATGGGTATTTTTAAAATGTCACCAGTAGGCTGCAAGTGAATGGTATGAGAGTCACTTCTCCGAACAAAATCATAGAAAGTCACGTCAGAAGTAGGGAAGAGGTATTCTTCCTGGCAGAAGAATTAACTATATAAACCACCAAATACACTAAAGATGTAGGAGTTAATGAAGCATCTTTTTCTCATAAACCAAGATAGTAGTTCTTTGTAAACTTGGCAATTTTGATCAAATTTGCTGTTTACAAAGAACATGACTATTTTATATATTGTTACAAAGACGTAATAGTAAAAATCTATACATTTGAATACATCTGGAGCATCATTCAGGTCAGAGAACCTGTGCAGTCACCCTTGTATGTTTTTTGATATCTGCTCGAGTCTTCTGAAAATTGTTGATAAACACTGCCATAAAGATCAACTCTGTTTAAAATTCATTCATTTAAGACAAGTCTCTATTTCCTCAGTTCCTAAAACCTATTGCTTCCTCATGCAGTCCTATTTTGAGGCTGCATAGACTGCAGGAGTATCTTACCTGTACATCAGCTGTATTGGTGCAGTGTTTCTGTGAAGTCTGCCTATGAAAGGAACTGATTGACTGGGTAAATAAATGTCTAACTACAACTTGCTATCATCGGATAGACTTTCTCCACTCCTCAGTAGCACCCACTTGGTTCTGAAGGAGGACTAATGATAAAGGTGGCTTTAGCTAATTGGGAACCAATAAAAAGCCTCCATGATTACATCGTGCACACCACTTTCTCTTTGGAATTGCCACAAACTGTTAGCTGTCAAAGCCTGAATCTCAGAGGTGTAAAATTTGGCCTACATCCTGCTATTCTGACACATGGCAATCTGGTCAATGCCATACAAACCATTACTTTACCAGCTGTCTCTCAGTTAATACTCTCGATGCTCTTGGAGTTCAAGATCCTTAGGGCAGCAAGGAGGGTGCACAGCAAGCTCACTACCCTGGACTTCAGACTTTGGCCTCTTCAGGCACCTGCTTGGCAGAGTATCAGGGTATAAAGCCTTGGAGGGAACAGAGACTCAAGAAAATTAGTTAACATTCAAGGCTTACCTTCTGCAAGCCTAGGAGCAATGCATCCCCAAAAAGAGGAGGGCAGGCAAGAATTTCAGGAGGCCTGAATGGATGAACAAGGAGCTCCTGGACAAACTCAAACACAAAAAGGAAGCCTACAGAAGGTGAAAGCAAATGCAGGTACCATGGGAGGAATATAGAAAAGTTGCTCAAGCAGCCAGGGATAAGGTTAGGAAAGCTAAAGCCCTGATGGAATTAAATCTGGCCAGGGACATCAAGGGCAGTAAGAAAAGCTTCTATAAGTATGTCAGTGATAAAAGGAAGACTAGAGAAAATGTGGAAGCAAACATGGGACCTGGTTACCCCAGATATGGAGAAGGTTGAGGTACTCAATAACTTTTTCATCTCAAACTTCACCAGCAAGTGCTCCAGCCAAACCACCCATGTCACAGAAGGCCAAAGCAGTGACTGGGAGAATGAAAAACTACCCACTGTAGGATGGTTTCAGACCATGTAAGGAACTTGAAGGTGCATGAGTCCATGAGACCTGATGAGATGCATTCATCAGTAGGTCAAAGAAGGTGATTCTCACTCTCTACTCTGCTGTTGTGAGACACCACCTAGAGCACTGCATTCAGCCCTGGGGCCTCCAAGCATATGAAGGACATGGGCCTGTTGGAAAGAGTCCAGAGGAGTGCCACAAAGTTGATCAGAAGGCTGGAGCACCCTCCCTGTGAGAACAGGCTGAGGTGGGGTTGTTCAACCTAGAGAACACAAGGTTTTGGGAGACCTTTTAAGTGGCCTTCCGGTACCTAAATGGAGCCCACAGGAAAGATGAGGAGGGACAAGAGGTAACGGGTTTAAACTAAAAGAGTGTAGACTTGGATTAGGTATTAGGAAGAAAGTATTTACTGTGAGGGTGATGAGGTGCTGGAACAGGTTGCCCTGAGAAGCTGTAGATGCCCCATCACTGGAAATGTTCAAGGCCAGGTTGGATGGGACTTTGAGCAACCTGATCTGGTGGAAGGTGTCCCTGCCCATGGCAAGAGGCTTGGAACTAGATGATCTTTAATGTCCCTTCAGCCCAAAATATTCTGTGATTCTATGACTCTTAACTGCTGCCATTTTACTTAGAAAGGCTATGCTTTTCAGCCTTTGCATCTTGTATCTTGTACCAGTCATCACTCAGTGAGATAGCACGTGTTTCTCTGGCTTTGGCTGACATTTTTGACAATCCAGTTCCCTCCCACTTCAAAAAATTTTTGTGTAACTAGAGGCAAATGAACCTTTTGGTGGCATTGCTGCTGACATTATCAGCAGCTGTAATGTTTTCCATGGTACAAAATAATCAATGTGTATTTTAATGACTTCTATCTGTCTATTTTAATGGTTTAAGTCAAACTTTCTTTCACACAGCACATTTAATTCTTGTTGAACATTTACTTCAAATATTTTCAGATTTTTTTTTACCATTTCCCCAGATTATTTGTTTTCTGTACTTATTTCAGATGAAGGAAATCCAAATGCCTTTCTTCATTAATGTTTCTCAGTCTTGTGGTAATCAAACTGGATAGGCAATTACCTTCTCTGTTTCTACTACCTGATTTCCAGACTCTATATTGAATGTTTGTATATTGAATGTTTAACTTAAATTCATCAAAGGTCTTTTAGAGACCAGGCTGTATATTCATAAAAGGCAGCATTCATTCTTGACAAATCTGGTTACAGCTGTTGAACCATATTGTAAATTCTAGGCCTTTTCCTTTCGCCTTGATACTGTCAACCACATGTATTAACGTGCTTACTACTTTCCATATAACTCATGTGCTAAAAACAGGATTTTAATTTTTTTCCCAATATTTTATGTGATTTTGAGTTGATGGACGTAGACATGATTTTGCTTTGTTCCTAACCTGTTCCTTCTGAGTCTTAGAAGATACTGTTGGCATAGAATATAAATCCTACTGTGGTAAAAAAAATGCCAGTTTTCCCTTCGTCTCCCATTGCAGCTTAGATTTTGCCAAAAATTTAGTCACTCAGCAATACAGACTCAATTTATTTCAGCTATCACTACTTGATTACTTTAAATGCTCTTCTTTACCCTTATCCACAAACCCAGTTTTATATTTTAACAGTAGCTTTCAGAGCTCTTAATTCAATATGATTTACAACTTACTTATGTTCATTTTTGTCATTTGGCTTATATGTGATAGAGTGGTTTACAACAATGGAGCAGATAGATCTGCACTAAAAGGAGTGTTTAAAACAGGCTGCTTGGAATTCTTATCTGAACACACCTTTTCTCTTTTTCTTTAATACCTGATAATTCAAAGTTTGAAGATCTTAAATGAACCAATGGATTAACAAAGAAACCCCATTCCAAAAAAAAAAAACCCAAACAACAACAACATCAACAACAACAAAAACACAATAAAAAACCAAAAAGCAAAGCTGGCAGAATTAGAAAGGGAGGGAGTATATTCTAAACCATATAATTAAACAAGAATACAAGTTACTACTCTTAAATGTCCTGGTGGTAATGTGTTAGAAGATTGTGTTCTGGTGAATATTAACTTAGCCATAAGTCAATAATTTCTTAGTAAGAAACATACTTTCTTTTTCTAAAAATTATATGCTGAAACTTCTAAAACACAAATTATTTTCACACAGTCTAAAGTAGCCTTTTTTAAAGTGAGTTATGATGAAGATGATTAGTTATCAGACCAAAAGCCAATTATTGCAAAGAAATATATAATAAAAATCTGATTAGAATCATAGAATCGTTTCGGTTGAAAAAGACCCTTAAAATCATTAACCCAGCACCAACAAATCACAACTACACCACATCCCCAGCACCACATCTACGCATCTTTTAAACACGTCCACTGCTTCCCTGGGCAGACTTGTTCCAGTGCTTGACAATCCTTTCAGTGAAAATTTTTTTTGTAATATCCAAAAAAAAAAAAAGAAAAAAAAAAAGAGATTCCATAATACAACAGATTTGGCTAAAAGTTCACCTTGACCCAGAAGCAAAGGAAAAGGACAGGAAACGCAATATAAAGAAAAAATTAAGTACTGAAAATAAAAAAAAAGTACTGAAAATATTAGCGATAAGTTCAAATACCAATGGCTCTTGGTAGGATAAGGCAACACTGAAAAAGGCAAATTAATTTTAAAGCACACTAGAATATATTGGTAATGTTACAGGTCCTATGTGCTTTTACCAAAATGGTAAAGTGTAAGGGTGAAAAAATCATGAAACAGGAGTACCAGATGCTGATATCTAGTATATGCCTGAAGGGAACAAAGCGAAGTGCTGTCGTATGAGCATGATTAAATACTTTCTAATCCATTAGTGAGTAGGAATAATAGTGAATAATACTGAGCAGGAATTAGAACAGGACCAGATAACTTGCAGGCAAAAATTCTGAGGTCTTGTTCTTTTTGATGTGAAATTTTAATAAATTGTGAACTTCAAGAGAAATACCAGAAGCCTGGAACAGTGCTGCTGTTGTGCTGCTATCAGCTGTAGTGTAATTAATTAAACACTGCCATCAGTCAGCATAAGTAAACACACTGACAAATTTTCAAAAACGTTTGCCTGAATGTTATGGAGTGCTTTATGCTAAACTGAAGAAACGGACAAGAAGTTTCCTGTTCCAGCTCTGCCATAGTCATGGCGTGATCCGGTAGAAATGGGTTCACTGCTTTCTTGCCTTTCAGATACAGATGGTGCAGCACAGGGAGCAAAACCAGTCCACCCAAATGCGCTTTTGTGGGAGGTAATGTATTAATTTTAGTGAAGTTTAGACTACGTGATAAAAGATAATATAAAAATGCAGAAGTTTATTGTATTTGCCAGCAACAGAATTACATATTTTTTCCAACGCACCTTTTAATCCAGTATGTTTCTAAAATGTTCTCTGAACCTGCAGTTATTTAATGTGTTTTTATCAGCACCATAAAATACTTGAACCAAACATAATTAAAAGGCTGTTGTTATGGCTCATTGCTGTAACAGGAGATGGTGGCTTTAATTTCTTTATTTAATATTAATTCTAATTAGTGATTTTAATAGCAAAAATACAGGATTTCTTTCCTCCTACAACAGGATTGCAGGCTTGTAGCTAGAGGTACATTAATTTCTTTATTTTTGCACACCATAAGCCTTTACAAAACATGACATTAGTAGATCTCAGCAGCAGCACACGAGTAGAGTTACTCAGGAAAATTCTCCTATCTGGCCAAACCTTTAGGATTTGAGAGAGGAGTCTTTTCTTCTCCTTCCACTTAAGAGAACAATAATCTGAAAATCTGTTTCCTTCCTCATTTGCTCATCTTCTTTAATGTCATTTTTATTTCTCTCATGAGATAAGGGACACCAGCAGTTCTATTTTGCTCTCATCATTTTTTGTTTGCAGTGTTAAGGTAGTGCGTAAACTTCACATTACAAAGATGAGATTAGCTTATTGTGTAATTAAATTAGCATAATTTGGCTATGATATGTCTCAGTTATCTGTTAGAAAGAAACCTGAGCTGCCAGCTGCTTTCAAAGCATTCCTACTGTAAGAACCAGTTTTGCCTTTTAAGAATTGGAGTGGTTTATGATTTTTTCCAATTAATTGTTCACTTTCTAAGTGCTACTTTAATTGGTATCCTTTAATCCAGGTATTTCTGTTGAAGGTTAAGAGTATATTAAATAATGTGTACTTGGAAGGTGGTTGAATCTGGGATATTTTTCACTGCAGCAGTATTTGGGGTCATTGAACCAGTCAAACTTGTTTGGGCCAGTAAGAAAGTTTCTCTGAGTCTATTCCTTTTAAGGAGTGCAGCTACTGTGAGTTATTGAGCAATGACATGCACAAAGTACACAGAGTGGCAAAGAAAATAAACAAGTCAGCTGGAGTGAAACTTTATCACTGTGTAAAATAACAAAACAAACAGAAACTAAACTACCCACCCTAAACAGAAAGCCACACGTAATTGTTAGTGCAAAATTGAATTTACTTTAATCTTCCCATTTTGAAATATGCATAACATTTGGGGTCTGTTTCTCTTTGAATCTCTGTATCCTACACAGCTGTTTCTTCCTAAGAAAAGTTTTTCTAAGTTTTTCACAACTTAAAATGACCACACTCTATAAAGGCCCAGGAAAAAACAAACAAACAAACCCAGGAGATTTCTCCTGTTTTCAGTACTTCTTGAGTGAATGACAGCAGGATTTCCAATGCTTTTCTACAACTGCCCTTGCTCATAGGAGGTTTCTTAGCTAGAAACAGTTAAGAAAAAAATGAATACATAATTTATCAGTAAAAGTGAAATATTATTAGTATCAAGCATTCTGCCTTGAGGTTCTCTTTCCATGACAACAATAACCAAAAATCCACTCTGAGCCATATTAAAAAAACCACTTTTAAAAATAGAAAAACTGAAATTACTTCCCTCATTGAACCTGCATTGATAAATCTTTGCTCAGGTTTTTTCTAAAGCATGATCTGCCCAACTTCTATACTCATTACCTTGCTTATTCAATCAACCACTTCCAGGTAAAGCACTTAATAAAATCCAGGATCACAGAATCACAGAGTTGGAAGCGACCTCTAGAGATCATCAGTCCAATCCCCCCAGCAGAGCAGGTTTATCTAGAGCACATTACACAGGGTTGAATCCAGGCGGGTTTTTTCATATCTTCAGAGAAGGAGACTCCACAACGTCTCTGGGCAGCCTGTTCCAGAGTTGCATCACCCTCACAGTAAGGAAGTTTTTCCTCATATTTAGGTGGAACCTCCTCTGTTCCAGCTTGTGCTCATTGCCCTCTGTTCTGTCACTGTGCATCACTGAAGGAGTCCAGTTCCTTGCACCCACCCTGTAGATGTTTATAGACATTGATAAGGTCTCCTCTCAGTCTTCTCTTCTCCAGGCTAAATAGTCCCAGCTCTCTCAGCCTTTCCCAGTAAGAGAGATGCTCCAATCGCCCAATCATCTTCATAGCTCTCTGTAGTAGGGCAACATAGTACTCTCACCAGTAGTTCCCTGCTTCTCTTGAACTGGGGACCTCAAAACTGGACACAGTATTCCAAAGGAGGCCTCAAGAGGGCAGAATAGCCAGGCAGGATGACCTTCCTTGACCTACGGGCCATGCTCTTCTTTATGCACCCAGGACACCATTGGCCTTCCTGGCCACAAGGGCACACTGCTGGCTCATGGTTAACTTGTTGTCTACCAGGACTCCAAGATCCTTCTCCTCAGGGCTGCTTTCCAGCAGATCTACCCCTAACCTATACCGATGTATGGTGTTGTTCCTCCTCAGGTGCAGGACCCTACATTTGCCCTTGTTGAACAGCAATAAGTTCCATTATGTCTGACACTCCAGCCTGTCCAGGTCACACTGGACAGCAGCACAGCCTTCTGGTGTTGTCAGCCACTTCTCCCAGTTTTTCGTCATCAGCAAACTTGCTTAGTGTACACTCTGTCCCCTCGCCTAGGTCACTGATGAGTATGTCGAGCAAGACTGGACCCAGTACTGACATCCTGGGGAACACTGCTGGCTATAGGCCTCCAGCTCAATCCTGCACCATTGACCACAGCCCTCTGAGCTCTGTCACTCATCAGTTCTCAAGACACCTCACTGTCCACTCATCTAACCCACACCTCATTATTTTCCTAACAAGGATGTTGTAGGAGACAGTGTTAAGAGCCTTGCTGAAATCAAGGTAGATGACATCCACTGCTCTCTCCTCATCTAACCAGCCAGTTAGCACATTGCAGAAGGTTGTCAGGTGGGTCAACCATGATTTCCCCTTGATGAATCCCTGTTAACTTCTTCCAATAACTTTATTTTCTTCCACATGTTTTGAGATGATATCCAGAACATTTTGTTCCATTACCTTTCCAGGGATGGAGGTGAGACTAACTGGTCTGTAGTTTCCTGGATCATCCTTCTTGCCCTTTTTAAAGATAGATGTGACATTAGCCTTTCTCCAGTCCTCAGGCACCTCTCCTGTTCTCCATGACCTTTCAAAGATGAGGGAGAGTGGCTTAGCAATAACATCTGCCAGCTCTCTCAGCACCTGTGGGTGCATCCAACCAAGGTCCATGGATTTATGGATGTTCAGTTTGGCTAAATGGTCTCTAACATGGTCCTCCTCCACTGAGGAAAATTCTTCCTTTCTCTGGATTTTTTCTCTTACATCCAGGGTCCGGGATCCATGAGAGCTAGTTTTAGTAGTGAAGACTGAAGGCAGGAGATGGGATGTCTGGTAGACTTTGGCTAATCTTTGAACAAGCAACAACGATAAATGGGTAGTTGTATAGTAGGGACATACTGTGAAATTCATAACCTTGTAGATAGCGATTATCTCCAGGAACAGGACAAGATATCTCGAGGCACCCGAGCATGCTGAATAGACAAGAACTAGAAAGAATAAGGATTTTAGGCTTTAGGTCACTAAAAGAACACAGTGATGAAGAAGAGAAGATGAAGTAAATGTCCACCA